>SDUX01000001.1:3305205-3512388 GCA_008729055.1 Pyropia haitanensis | reverse complement strand
GAGAGCAGCGCCGGATCGCCAAGACCATCCCCAAGGGCAAATACGTTTGCAAGCCGTGCGGTGTGCGTTGCAACAGCCTGACAGTGCTGCGCGACCATCGCTGGTCGCGGCGCCACCGCAATACGGTCAACCGTCCAGCGACCCGCCCTCGTTGCGACGTGTGCGATCGCGAATTTGAGACGGTCGAGCACTTCGAACGCCACCAGCGTGGCAAGGATCACCACCGCACGCTGGCGCGCCGCACCGACTGACACCTCGCAACACCCCCCAGGATCTGTGCAAGAGACGCGATTTTCCCCCTTTGATCCCCCGCGTGGAAATCCGGCACGACCCGACTCGGGCCCGTGCGCGGCGGCCGGCGGGAAAATCCGATTGCGTGATTTGAGTCTTCGAATTCTGCTTCATCGCATCGCTTGTGACCCATCAAATAGTGTTGTCCATCTTTGGAAACGTGGTAGCCACGACGGCCACGCTTGTCCAGAGCTAGTGCAGCACTATTTTGCTTGGTCAAATTAACTTGCACATCTTGTAAGACTTGCCCCGTGCTCTGCCGGAGTAAGTCAAACCGGATCTGTTGGGTTAATTTGATTGTTGCGGACCTCACCCAGGACGCAATGGACCCCCCGAATCCTGCGACTGTAAGCCCGATTAATCCGGGAACGGCCTCAACCGCACCCTCCGCGGAGTCATGGAATCAACTTACAGCGTTCGTCTCGCAGATGAGCGCCGAGCTCGAGGCTCATAAGGTTGAATTGGCGGACGCCAAGAAACAGCTGTCCGACGCCAAGGCTAAGGCCTCGAGTGGAGGCGCGACGACTGCGAGGCCGAATAAGCCCGCGCTGTTCTCTGGCAAGCCCGGGACAATTGAAGCATGGTGCTCGCACATGGACTCATATGTGCGACTAACTGACCCTGACGAAGCGTGTCGGATCGCCTGCACCTACCTGGACGGTGAAGCGTTCACCTGGTGGCATACCTACAGTCGGACGACGGCGGTCCCCGACTGGGCTACCTTTCGGGCTGCGCTCATCCGTCGCTTCAGCCCTCTGAACAAGACGCAGGCGGCGGGACAAGCTGCACTCATGGCGCCAAATCAAGGACGTCGGGACGTTCAACAGGACTTTCCTGAGCGTCCTGTTGAACATCCCGCGGACATCACCGAAGCGGAAAAGATCGACCGCTATAGGCCGAGGCCTGAAGCGCGACATCTGGCAGGCACTGTGCCTCAAGACGTACACCGATCTTGAATCACTGATGACGGACGCCTGCGCGTGGAAGCGGCCAAGGCTGGAGTGTCCCGTATCACCAGCAATGTTAACAGCACTTTGGCAAGCCACCGACGATGGGCGTTGTCCCGATGGACATTTCCAGCATCAAGATCGAAAAGCTGTCGCCAGACGAACGCCAGCGCTGCATGCGCGAGGGTCTCTGCCTTCGCTGTCGCGAGAAAGGACACATGGCTAAGGACTGCCCAAAAGGCCAGCGGAACTGAAGCAGCAACAATCCTCAACATCTGTGAAAGACGCTCCTTCGGTTCCTGAAAATATGTCGTCACCATTTGAAGGCCCGCGACTCGGGCTTCTGCTTTCTACTGCTTCTGTCAATGGAAAAGTTGTTAAGGTGCTGTTCGACGACGGATCTCCCATCAACGTCGTCTCAAGGCGCCTCGTTACCTCCTTGCATGTGAAAACGAAAGGAACGGACTTTGCGGCAAGCATGCCCGATGGCCGCTCCCATGTCCTCGCTGAAACCGTTGACCCTCTTGAGATTCACATCGGACCGTACCAAGAGCGACTTCGGTTTGCTGTTTGTGAATTGAGCGCGTACGACCTCATCCTGGGAAAGAAGTGGCGCGATGACAAGGACGCCAAAATCAACAACAAGAAAACAAGATCTCCTTCAAGTTCAACCACAAGAACATTTCTATCACTCCCTCCCTCAAGAAGCCCGAAGCTCTGATCAGTCGGCAACGCCTTGCTCGGGACCTCGTTCAAAGGTGCCCGTTTTTGCCATCTACCTGCAGTCGGAAGATCCCTCTAGCACCTTCGACATTAACGCCATTACGATGGACAAGGCGAAGACAAGAAAGAAGTTCAAGAGATCTCAAAGAGTACGCTGACGTCTTCCCAGACGAGCTCCCCGACGGACTCCCTCCTGAGCGCAGTCACAAATTTAGCATCAAGCTGACCGATGACGCCCAACCGCGTCGTAGCGGAATTTACCGACTAGCCGAATGGGAGCTCGAAGAACTCAAGACTCAACTGGCCGGCCTCATAAGGAAGGGATTCATCCAACCAAGCACCTCACCGTGGGGCTCTTCCGTCCTCTTTGCGGCGAAGAAGGACGGTGGCTGGCGAATGTGCATCGACTACAGGCCTGAACAAGGCTACTATCAAGAACGCGTACCCACTACCACGCATCGACGACATCTTTGACCACTGCGAAAGGCCAAGTACTTTACAAAGATCGACCTCCGTCTGGCTATCACCAGATTCGCCTTGACCCAGAAACAATACCTTGACGGCGTTTCGAACCAAGTACGGATTCTATGAGTTCACCGTCGTACCCTTTGGTCTGACAAATGCACCCGCGGTCTCATGAACCTAATGAACGATGTCTTCCGACCCTATCTGTACGACTTCATCTGTGTCTACCTCGACGACATCCTAGTCTACAGCGAAACTTACGACGATCACCTCAACACCTACGATTAGCACTCGAGAAATTACGAGAACACAAGCTCTACGCCAAGCTGAGCAAGTGCCAGTTCGCTCGAACTACTGTGGACTACCTTGGCCACGTCATCTCCGAGAAAGGCTTCTCTATGGAAGACTACAAGGTCCAAGCCATCCGTACGTGGGCAACACCGAGGAGCAAAAAGGATGTACAATCTTCCTCGGTATGGTCAACTTCTATCGAAGATTCATCAAGGGAATGGCTGCCGTAGCTACGCCGCTAACGAGGCTGACTGGGAATGTCGACTTCGAGTGGACACCCGACGCCCAGAAAGCCTTTGAGCAGCTGCAGGACCTAACGACAAGCGCACCGGTGCTAAGGCCTTTCGACAAGAGATACCCAATCTACGTGTCTACAGATGCCAGCGGGTATGCTGTGGGCGCAGTCCTTGAGCAAGATGATGGACGCGGACGGCGTCCAGTGGCGTACTTCTCGTTAACCCTCAACATCCACGAGCAGCGCTACAGCATTCGTGAAAGAGAACTGCTTGCAGTCGTACAAGCTATCCGGCATTGGCGCTGCTACCTCTACGGAAGACCTTTGAGGTCCACACCGACCATGAGTCCCTGAGATACCTAAGCACCCAAGAGAAGCTGAACGATCGCCAAGTCAAGTGGCTGAGTTTCTGGACCAGTTCCAGTTCAAGATTGTCCCAATCAAGGGCACTTCGAACCCCGTGGCTGATGCCCTTCCAGGCAGCCACAAGATGCTCCCGACAAGCACGCCCCCAATCAAGACCTTGCCACCTAAGACAAGAGTACGACGCGGACCCCGAGTTTGCCGACCTAGTCAAAGACCCGGTATCTCCCTACCGGCTACACATGAGGTTGTTGAAACGAGGTGACCGTACGTGTATCCCCGTCGGTACTCTACGCCAAAGACTACTCCACGACTACCATGATGTCCCGTGCCAAGGGCACATGGGAGTCAAGAAAACAACCAAGGTTATCTCTTCCAAGTACTACTGGAAGACAATGCGGAAAGACATCCAAAGATACGTACAAACATGTGATTTGTGCCAGCGGAACAAGGCTAGCACCCATTCACCTCTGGTCACCTCAAACCCTTGGACCCCCCGAGCCAACGATGGGCAAGTGTCTCCATGGACTTTATCACGCCTCTTCCTCTGACTCCAAGAGGCCACAACGGGATTTACGTCGTTGTCGACCGCCTCTCCAAGATGATTCGCCTCGCCCCTATGAAGCCAGACTGTACGGCGCCAGTCGCAGCTCAGCTCTACCATGATCACGTCTATCGACACCACGGACTCCCAGCTGATGTTGTCTGCGACAGGGACCGCATTTTCTTCTCCAACTTCTGGCAGTCGCTCACGGAGATTCTCAAGGTCAAGATCAAGGCCTCTTCAGCGTACCACCCGCAAACCGACGGACAAACTGAGATCATGAACAAGAAGATCGAAGAAATCCTGCGAAACTTTGTCAACCATCACCAAGGCGATTGGGACCTCTTTCTGGTTGCTGCCGAAGTAGCCTACAACCGGTCGCCAAATGCTGTTACAACGTACTCCCCTTTCTTCCTGAACTACGGATTCGAACCTAAGACGGTACCAATGGACATCCTCGAAAACTCAGAGTCAAGCATGCCTGCAGTGTCTGACTGGCTAAGCGGTCTCCAACATGCTCAAGAGACTGCCATCTCAGCCATCAAGAGTGCAAATGAGGCGCGCTCGGCGTACGCAAATCGCCATCGCCGACCTTGCAAGATCGCCGTGGACGATCTGGTGCTACTAAGTACCAAACACCTTATGCCAGATGCTTTCCAAGGCGCTCGCAAGCTGATGCCCAAGTACTCAGGACCGTACCGCGTCACTGAGAGTATCAACGATGTGACGTTCCGCCTGGATCTTCCCCAAGCGGTGCTCGATCGCAAGGTTCACAACGCCTTTCATGCGAGCTTGCTGAAGCCGTACCGCGCTGATCCTTATGGCCGACTTCCTCCCGTTCCGCCTCCGGTGGCATTTCCGGACGGTTCTGTCGGGTACGAAGTCGACTCCATCATAAGGTCACGAAAGCGCCGTGGACGACTACAGTACCTGGTCAAGTGGAAAGGCTGTGACGTCAGCGAGAACTCCTGGCTGACCAAGCAAGACCTTGCGAACGCACCTGAGGTGTTGGACGCTTTCCTGCGCCGCGCGTCCTAAGGGGGGGAGGTGTACGGATATGCCCCTTAAATCCCCAAGACTGGAGCCTAGGGATAAGGACTGGGGCCTCTCCTTCCCTGTCCTTCTCAGCCAACTCCTTCCAAGACGCATCAACTCCAAAGTAATCTGGGGCATGCCGCGGTGTCCGTCCGATAATCTACTACTAACGGACGGTCAGCACGGGAGCCGCGGATTGGCTAACCGACACTACCCTGACTCATCTGCCGACGGGTACAGTCTCCAACGGATCAACGGACTAACGGACCAAAAGACGAGCCACATCTCTGACGCGTCAGCAAGCCGGAACAATCTCCCCGTGGACCAATGGGAGCGACAAGACTTGCTGACCCACGGGAGATATTCGACCCGAAGACTGGCGTCTGCTTACACGCCTCTGAGGCTTTTCGGGTCGAATGGCGCGTGGGGCCAGCCGCGCGGCGCTACGAGCGCCGCACACCGTCCCCCCCCCGTTTGGGGCTTTCTGGTGGGGCGCCTTGGGGCGCACACGCCCACCCTTGCTTTGTTCTGAGAGCCCATGCTTTGTTTTGAGAGCTTTGGTGCCGTCCACCGGCACGACGGGCAATTGCATGCTTTGGGGCACCCTGGGTGCCCCCTGGGGTATATAATGCGTGAGTGTGGGCGCCACCGGGAGAGACCTCGGGGGAACAACCACAGACAGAGACACAAAGACCTCCTTTACCTTCGACCCCCTCGACCCTCACCGACGTCACGCCCATCCTCTTCCCCACCCCCATCACCGTCATCCCACCCGTCACCTTCCCCGCGCCCGGCATCCTCATTGGTGCACGGGTTGCTGACACCGGCGCCAGTACGTTGAGGGCTGCCCGTGTGTGGGTGGTGCCTCACACTGTCGTCCTCAGGGACGGGCAGCGAGCCGCCGAGGTGTTCCCCGTCGCCTGCCGCAGCGAACGAGCCGCGGCGGGGCGAGGGGGGGTCTGCCACCCGCGCTGGGGGGCATCAACCATCGTGCACTGACAGGGCGGCGCCCAGCGGTCACACGAGCGTGAACCGAGCGACACCGGCCCACCACCGCGGCCATCCTCGAGCAGCTCGCCGCGGCCCGCAACGGCGACGCGCCTACGTGAGAGCAGGCGCACCGACCCCCCGTCGTGTCATCCTCGTGCCGCCGCTCCATCTCGATCCGACGGACACGGGGCGGCGGCGGGAGCGGGACAACCTGCGGCGACATTGACGCCGACGCCGACGACACGACCATGTTCTCCTCCCCTTCCAACTGGGGTCGAGGGCAGACCCGCCGAAGCTCTCTCGGTGGGAGCCCCAGCGGCCGCTCCTCCGGCTACGCTAGCGACGGCAGCGGCGCCGCCAGCGCCGCCAGCAGTAGCACGGAGTACACCGTCCCCCGCGTGGCCCGCCCCGAGGCCGCGCATCCCCCCGCGGACGCAGCACCTATGGACGTGGACGGGGAGGGCGGCCCCCGCGTGGTGGAGGCCACGCTGACGGCGGGGCCGACGACGGCCTCACCGACGGGGACGGGGATCCCGCAGCAGAGGCCGCAGCAGCAGCCGCTGGCGCGCGAACCAGGCCAGGGACCGGGCAACGCGGCCGGCGCGGAGGAGGCGGCTCGATGCGTAGCCGAGGACGCGGCCGTGGAGGCGGCGAGGCGGGCGTTCGAGCTGGAGTGGGACCTCGCGTCCACACCAACGGGGTCCCCTACTCCGCCGTCGAGCGTGTACAGCTGAGCGCTGCGTGGCTGGACACGTCTGAGAACGCGGTGGTGGAAACGGACCAAAACAGCAAGGAGTTTTTTTCTGCCGTCACGGCCAACTTCCAGGCGCGGATGGACCGCGTTGATGTGGAGCTGCCGATGGAGGGCGTCCCCGCGAGGGTGCTGCGGGAGCCCACAGGGGTCCAGAGATACTTCAAGAAGCTGGACGAGAAGGTTATGCGCCTCGTGTGTGCGCGCGTGCACGTGGAGGGCCTCAACCTGACTGGCAACCCGTCGGAGGCCGACATGGAGTTGGCCATGATGGCTGTGTTTGAGAACCGGGATGAGTACGAGGCGATCAGGCTGGGCAAGTACGTTCCAAACCCCGCCCTCAAGACGGCGGAGGCGAGAGCGAAGTACTGGATGGACTGCTGGCGTGTGCTGAAGGTATCGGACAAGTACAGTGGCGCTGCTGCGATGCAGGCCATGGAGGCGCGCCGCCGCGGCCGCCGCGCTGCTGGCGCGGCGGGGGGGCAGCGAGCACCGCGGCGTCTGTAGGCGATGGAGTCACTGCGCGGGAGGCGGCCGCCGCCGACGGGGCCGCCACAGACGCGGCCGCGACCGATGGCGGTGCACCATCGGGGACGCGCGCGGACGGCCTGGCGGCTGGCAAGCGCCAGCGGCCGGCTACTTTTGCTGACCGGCCGCTGCGGACGCAGTCAACGCTGGCGGAGCTTTCACGGGCTGCGCGCGATAAGGCATTCGCAGACGAGGGCGCTGCAAACACCAAGGCGCTGAAGGTGCTGGCGGACGCGGCACGTGACCGTAATATCATTGCCACTTTATCGGCACCCGCTATTCGGGACGAGCCGCGCTTTCGGGACTTTCTCTGCAAGCGGGCCGAGGAGCTGATCGCGGCGCACTTGGCCGCGCGGGATGGTCTGGCCGCCCCGGGCGCGGCCGCCAACAACGGCGGCGCCCATAGGACGAGGCCCGCTCCAGCGGGGCTTTCTGTGGATGTTGCTGTGCGGGAAGCGGGCGATGCAGAAGTAGAACGTGAGGTGAGCTCTGCGGGGGCGGCCGGGGCGGCCGCCGGTGCACGGGGGGCGGACAGCGAGGGGGGCGTGCGGGGAGGGGGGGTCGGGAGAAGGGCGGCCGCCCCAGCGGCCTTGACGATTGCTGCGGCCGCGGCTGCTGGGCAGGCCGCGGCCGCGTCTGTCGTCGGGGCCGCTGCGGGCTCAAGGCCTCCAGGTGGCCGCTCTTCAGCGGCCGCCGGGGCTGCGGCTGCCGCCAGCACGCCCCCTCTCACAGCCCCCCGTCCTGCTGTTCTCCCTTGGCCGGCACTCGACGGCGGCCATCCGCCGATGTCTCCGTCCTTACCTCCCGTGGACTTTGCGTGGCCGCCCGTCGCGCCGCGCCCACCCCCGCGACCTCGTCGGCCGGCACCGGTACCTGCACCGGCGGTGCTGTACGGGCAGGCTGAGCGGCCGAGAGCGGCGGTGGCCGCTGGGTCGGCGGCCACCGCCGACCCGCACGCTTTTCGTCGGTCCGCGATAACTGCCGAGGGGGCGGCGACGACGACGGCGCCCGACGCGTTCGCGTCTGCGGCCATGTCCGTCACGACGGCCGCGACGGGCGGCCGCTCGGCGGCCGCCTTGCTCTCTGTCGGCCGTCGGGCGCAGGTCACAAGGAGGCTGCAGTACGCCACGCAGCGCAGCTGTAAGGGTAAAGGGCCGAAGCGGGCGGCCCTCTATTTTTCTCCCTCGCCCTCCGTGTCTGCGTCCGAGGACCCTGACGCCGATGACGGAGTTGGGATTGTGCGTGACGAGGACGGTGAGTTTGAGGGCCTCATTGGTGACGTGAAGGAGCTAGAGGAGGAACAAGACGATGAGGACTTGTACCTGTGATGGGTTTGTGGCTTTGCAATCATGCTTGCGTTTGTGTTTTTTTTTCTGCGTTCTGTTTATGTGTCTCTCGGGCGTTTTGTTCTCTTGGTTGTGTTCTTCTGTTGTTTTGACGGTGTTTCTGGTGGTCATTGTGTGTGAGCATCACTGCGTGTCGGGCCTCGACATTGTTCCATGCATGTCTCTCTGCGATAAACTTTTGCACAATACACATTATGTCTTCACTCTCTATTGAAACCTCTCTACAAGGGAGTCCACGCGAGAATCCAACGCCCTGTGCGCGCCCTCCCTCCAACAGCGAGCGCAGCTGCGAAAAAACAATTCCGCTCGTCCCCTTGGGCCAACGGCACACTAATCCGCCGCCCCGGCCGTACGGCAGGGGAGCGCCCGCCTGCCGCTAGTGGCGGTGAGGTGCCCCTGCATGGCGGTATTGCGCGGCCGCCAGTCGCGCATGGGCGGCCGCTTTGGGCGGCCATAAGTCGCGCCTGCGCGGCCACATTGGGCGGCCGCCAGTGGGGCATATCGCACACAAAGCCGAGCTGCGGCCGGCTGTTGAGCGCACGTAAAGCGGCGGCGGCGGCCGCCGGACATGCCATTTGTGGCCGCAGATACGCGTCTGCCTTCTGAGAACGAGCCAACCAGGCCGCATGTGTTACAGCGTCATCGTCTTCAGGAAAAAAAAAAACCCGAAGGAAAAAAAAACCGTTTTCTCCACGCGCTTTGCGCCCTACACTACGGCTGCGGCATGAGGGTGTGATGCCGATGAAGATACGGCGCCAGTGCGCGCCTCCTGTGCGCCCACACGTGCTCCATCAGGTCCTCCCGCAAACGCTCGTGCTCAACAGGGCTGCGCACGGCCGACCGCCGTTGAACGGCGGCAGAACGGCGGTACGCTCCATCTCGCCCGCCGCCGCGACCGCACCCAGCGCCAGCGGGGCATGCACAGCCACTTGGCCCGCTACGGCTCTGTAAGGATATGCCCCTTAAATCCCCAAGACTGGAGCCTAGGGGATAAGGACTGGGGCCTCTCCTTCCCTGTCCTTCTCAGCCAACTCCTTCCAAGACGCATCAACTCCAAAGTAATCTGGGGCATGCCGCGGTGTCCGTCCGATAATCTACTACTAACGGACGGTCAGCACGGGAGCCGCGGATTGGCTAACCGACACTACCCTGACTCATCTGCCGACGGGTACAGTCTCCAACGGATCAACGGACTAACGGACCAAAAGACGAGCCACATCTCTGACGCGTCAGCAAGCCGGAATAATCTCCCCGTGGACCAATGGGAGCGACAAGACTTGCTGACCCACGGGAGATATTCGACCCGAAGACTGGCGTCTGCTTACACGCCTCTGAGGCTTTTCGGGTCGAATGGCGCGTGGGGCCAGCCGCGCGGCGCTACGAGCGCCGCACACCGTCCCCCCCCCGTTTGGGGCTTTCTGGTGGGGCGCCTTGGGGCGCACACGCCCACCCTTGCTTTGTTCTGAGAGCCCATGCTTTGTTTTGAGAGCTTTGGTGCCGTCCACCGGCACGACGGGCAATTGCATGCTTTGGGGCACCCTGGGTGCCCCCCTGGGGGTATATAATGCGTGAGTGTGGGCGCCACCGGGAGAGACCTCGGGGGAACAACCACAGACAGAGACACAAAGACCTCCTTTACCTTCGACCCCCTCGACCCTCACCGACGTCACGCCCATCCTCTTCCCCACCCCCATCACCGTCATCCCACCCGTCACCTTCCCCGCGCCCGGCATCCTCATTGGCTTGCACGGGTTGCTGACACCGGCACCAGTACGTTGAGGGCTGCCCGTGTGTGGGTGGTGCCTCACAGGCTCCCGGTAACATCAGTGCGTGCTGCCAAACCGCCTCCCGCCGCACAACGGCGGCCGACCGCCGGGTCGTCACTCCCGGCGGCCGCGCCTTCCCCACCACCGGCACGCCCGCCACGGCGGTCGACCGCCGGGTCGTCACTCCCGGCGGCCGCACCTCCGCAACCACCGGCACGCCCGCCACGGCTGCCGGCCGCCGGGTCGTCACTCCCGGCGGCCGCGCCTCCGCCACCACCGGCACGCCCGCCACGGCTGCCGGCCGCCGGGTCGTCACTCCCGGCGGCCGCGCCTCCGCCACCACCGGCACGCCCGCCACGGCTGCCGACCGCCGGGTCGTCACTCCCGGCGGCCGCGCCTCCGCCACCACCGGCACGCCCGCCACGGCTGCCGGCCGCCGGGTCGTCACTCCCGGCGGCCGCGCCTCCGCCACCACCGGCACGCCCGCCACGGCTGCCGACCGCCGGGTCGTCACTCCCGGCGGCCGCGCCTCCGCCACCACCGGCACGCCCGCCACGGCGGCCGGCCGCCGGGTCGTCACTCCCGGCGGCCGCGCCTCCGCCACCACCGGCACGCCCGCCACGGCTGCCGACCGCCGGGTCGTCACTCCCGGCGGCCGCGCCTCCGCCACCACCGGCACGCCCGCCACGGCGGCCGGCCGCCGGGTCGTCACTCCCGGCGGCCGCGCCTCCGCCACCACCGGCACGCCCGCCACGGCGGCCGGCCGCCGGGTCGTCACTCCCGGCGGCCGCGCCTCCCCCACCACCGGCGCGCCCGCCACGGCTGCCGACCGCCGGGTTTTCACTCCCGGCGGCCGCGTCTTCCTCGGCCGTCGCCGCCGCCGCCGCCGCCGTCGCAGCTGCCGCAGCCGCGGCCGCCGCCGCCGCCGCCGTGGCCGCCGCCGCCGCCGCCGCTGCCACCACGGCGGCCGCCGCAGCGCCTGGGGCGCCATAAGTGTCGCCCATGCGGCGCCGGGAAAGGTACCCGTCCCGACGATTTACAACGACCATGTTGTGCAGAATGGCGACGGCTTTGGCAGTACGGATGATGCGGTCCATGCTGTGGAACTTGGCGGGGTGTTGCAGGATGTGAAAGCGCACGGTCATGACGCCGTAGAGGCGCTCGACGTCCTTGCGCAGTGCCTCCTGCAGCCGGTTGTACGTGCGTTTTTTCGTGGTGTTGTTTGCGGCGCGCGAGAAAGGGCGGCAAAAAATGGGGAAATGGGGGTAGATGCCATCAGCCAAATAATACAACAAACGACGAGTGCGGCCGTTCAGTGTATACTCAAAAATATCAGGCGGCCACACCCCGCTCATCACGTCCATCGATAGAGGCGACTGGCCCCACACGTTGATGTCATTGTGGCTCCCAGGCGCCCCCACAAAAAAATGCCAAATGTACAGATCCTCATCGCAAACAGTTTCCATTACCACTGACCGCCGCTTCTTGTAGTCCTGGTATTGCCCTGCCAGCGCCTTCGGGCACATTCTCCACGCCCAGTGTGAGCAATCGATGCTCCCCATGCACCCCGGCATGCCCCGCTGCTCGTTGCGGTCGAGGATGTGGGCTAGCTCCTCGATGGTAGGCGGCCGTAGATAAAATGCCTCGTAGTTGTCGACAATGTGGTCCACCAGCATCTGCGTGGCCACGGCGGTGGTTGACTTGGCCAAGCGCAAGTACTCGTCAGGCCGATCGGCGGCCTCGCCATACGCGAGCACTCGGAAAGCGGCCACCACCTTCTGCAGCCCGTGCGTCTGCGCCCGCCCAGTTGCGTCAACGGACCTCTTCCAGTAAGAGAGGTCCTTGACGTCATTGTAGATGTCCATGAACACGGTGCGGGGCACGCGAAAGCGCGTCTCAAAGTCCTGCTCGCCATACACAGGAGGGTCGCCGTCCAGACCGAAGTAGTCCCGCTGGATGATGCGGAAGCCCTCGTCAAACCCGCGAGGCCGGTTGGCGCGGCGGCCTGGGACAGACCCGCCCCGACGACGGCGCCGCGCTATAGCGCCCGACAGAGCGATGTAGTGCTGCTTGCGCCGCAGAGACAGCTGCGACGCCACGATGGCGGCGCGCGCCTCGTCGGCCGATCCGTCCGACACCTCCCACGCCTCCCGATCAGCAGGGGGGACGTCCACGGGAAGTGGGGGGGCCATAACGAGGCCCCCTGCAAGGAGCGAGATGGCGGCCGCCGCGGTGGTCGTTGCCGGTAGTGATGGTGGCGGCCGCGACGGTCGCTGCCGGTAGTGATGGTGGCGGCCGCGACGGTCGCTGCCGGTAGTGATGGTGGCGGCCGCGACGGTCGCTGCCGGGGGTGACGACGCCAATGCGGAAAGCGGAGGACAGCACAGCCCCGAGCACTGGGTCGGATCAGTCATTTCGGGGCCGCCGGCGGCCCCCCCCCCCTCAAACACCGCGCCACTCACCCCCCCCCCAGAGGAGCACCCCTGTGAGGCACCACCCACACACGGGCAGCCCTCAACGTACTGGCGCCGGTGTCAGCAACCCGTGCACCAATGAGGATGCCGGGCGCGGGGAAGGTGACGGGTGGGATGACGGTGATGGGGGTGGGGAAGAGGATGGGCGTGACGTCGGTGAGGGTCGAGGGGGTCGAAGGTAAAGGAGGTCTTTGTGTCTCTGTCTGTGGTTGTTCCCCCGAGGTCTCTCCCGCTGGCGCCCACACTCACGCATTATATACCCCCAGGGGGGCACCCAGGGTGCCCCAAAGCATGCGATTGCCCGTCGTGCCGGTGGACGGCACCAAAGCTCTCAAAACAAAGCATGGGCTCTCAGAACAAAGCAAGGGTGGGCGTGTGCGCCCCAAGGCGCCCCACCAGAAAGCCCCAAACGGGGGGGGGACGGTGTGCGGCGCTCGTAGCGCCGCGCGGCTGGCCCCACGCGTCATTCGACCCGAAAAGCCTCAGAGGCGTGTAAGCAGACGCCAGTCTTCGGGTCGAATATCTCCCGTGGGTCAGCAAGTCTTGTCGCTCCCATTGGTCCACGGGGAGATTGTTCCGGCTTGCTGACGCGTCAGAGATGTGGCTCGTCTTTTGGTCCGTTAGTCCGTTGATCCGTTGGAGACTGTACCCGTCGGCAGATGAGTCAGGGTAGTGTCGGTTAGCCAATCCGCGGCTCCCGTGCTGACCGTCCGTTAGTAGTAGATTATCGGACGGACACCGCGGCATGCCCCAGATTACTTTGGAGTTGATGCGTCTTGGAAGGAGTTGGCTGAGAAGGACAGGGAAGGAGAGGCCCCAGTCCTTATCCCCTAGGCTCCAGTCTTGGGGATTTAAGGGGCATATCCTTACACCTCCCCCCCCTTAGGACGCGCGGCGCAGGAAAGCGTCCAACACCTCAGGTGCGTTCGCAAGGTCTTGCTTGGTCAGCCAGGAGTTCTCGCTGACGTCACAGCCTTTCCACTTGACCAGGTACTGTAGTCGTCCACGGCGCTTTCGTGACCTTATGATGGAGTCGACTTCGTACTCGACAGAACCGTCCGGAAATGCCACCGGAGGCGGAACGGGAGGAAGTCGGCCATAAGGATCAGCGCGGTACGGCTTCAGCAAGCTCGCATGAAAGGCGTTGTGAACCTTGCGATCGAGCACCGCTTGGGGAAGATCTAGGCGGAACGTCACATCGTTGATACTCTCAGTGACGCCGGTACGGTCCTGAGTACTTGGGCATCAGCTTGCGAGCGCCTTGGAAAGCATCTGGCATAAGGTGTTTGGTACTTAGTAGCACCAGATCGTCCACGGCGATCTTGCAAGGTCGGCGATGGCAATTTGCGTACGCCGAGCGCGCCTCATTTGCACTCTTGATGGCTGAGATGGCAGTCTTGAGCATGTTGGAGACCGCTTAGCCAGTCAGACACTGCAGGCATGCTTGACTCTGAGTTTTCGAGGATGTCCATTGGTACCGTCTTAGGTTCGAATCCGTAGTTCAGGAAGAAAGGGGAGGTACGTTGTAACAGCATTTGGCGACCGGTTGTAGGCTACTTCGGGCAGCAACCAGAAAGAGGTCCCAATCGCCTTGGTGATGGTTGACAAAGTTTCGCAGGATTTCTTCGATCTTCTTGTTCATGATCTCAGTTTGTCCGTCGGTTTGCGGGTGGTACGCTGAAGAGGCCTTGATCTTGACCTTGAGAATCTCCGTGAGCGACTGCCAGAAGTTGGAGAAGAAAATGCGGGTCCCTGTCGCAGACAACATCAGCTGGGAGTCCGTCGGTGTCGATAGACGTGATCATGGTAGAGCTGAGCTGGCGACTGGCGCCGTACAGTCTGGCTTCATAGGGCGAGGCGAATCATCTTGGAGAGGCGGTCGACAACGACGTAAATCCCGTTGTGGCCTCTTGGAGTCAGAGGAAGAGGCGTGATAAAGTCCATGGAGACACTTGCCCATCGTTGGCTCGGGGGGTCCAAGGGTTTGAGGTGACCCAGAGGTGAATGGGTGCTAGCCTTGTTCCGCTGGCACAAATCACATGTTTGTACGTATCTTTGGATGTCTTTCCGCATTGTCTTCCAGTAGTACTTGAAGAGATAACCTTGGTTGTTTTCTTGACTCCCATGTGCCCTTGGCACGGGACATCATGGTAGTCGTGGGAGTAGTCTTTGGCGTAGAGTACCGACGGGGATACACGTACGGTCACCTCGTTTCAACAACCTCATGTGTAGCCGGTAGGGAGATACCGGGTCTTTGACTAGGTCGGCAAACTCGGGGTCCGCGTCGTACTCTTGTCTTAAGGTGGCAAGGTCTTGATCACTTTGGTTGATGGTCATGAGGTTGTTGATTTCAGTTTTCTTGGGGAGTTTCTTCAATGGTCCTTGGTCAGCACGCGACTAAGAAGGTCTTGATTGGGGGCGTGCTTGTCGGGAGCATCTTGTGGCTGCCTGGAAAGGGCATCAGCCACGGGGTTCGAAGTGCCCTTGATTGGGACAATCTTGAACTGGAACTGGTCCAGAAACTCCAGCCACTTGACTTGGCGATCGTTCAGCTTCTCTTGGTGCTTAGGTATCTCAGGGACTCATGGTCGGTGTGGACCTCAAAGGGTCTTCCGTAGAGGTAGCAGCGCCAATGCCGGATAGCTTGTACGACTGCAAGCAGTTCTCTTTCACGAATGCTGTAGCGCTGCTCGTGGATGTTGAGGGTTAACGAGAAGTACGCCACTGGACGCCGTCCGCGTCCATCATCTTGCTCAAGGACTGCGCCCACAGCATACCCGCTGGCATCTGTAGACACGTAGATTGGGTATCTCTTGTCGAAAGGCTTAGCACCGGTGCGCTTGTCGTTAGGTCCTGCAGCTGCTCAAAGGCTTTCTGGGCGTCGGGTGTCCACTCGAAGTCGACATTCCCAGTCAGCCTCGTNAAATTCCGCTACGACGCGGTTGGGCGTCATCGGTCAGCTTGATGCTAAATTTGTGACTGCGCTCAGGAGGGAGTCCGTCGGGGAGCTCGTCTGGGAAGACGTCAGCGTACTCTTTGAGAATCTCTTGAACTTCTTTCTTGTCTTCGCCTTGTCCCATCGTAATGGCGAATGTCGAAGGTGCTAGAGGATCTTCCGACTGCAGGTAGATGGCAAAACAGGGCACCTTTGAACGAGGTCCCGAGCAAGGCGTTGCCGACTGATCAGAGCTTCGGGCTTCTTGAGGGAGGCAGTGATAGAAATGTTCTTGTGGTTGAACTTGAAGAGATCTTGTTTTCTTGTTGTTGATTTTGGCGTCCTTGTCATCGCGCCACTTCTTTCCCAGGATGAGGTCGTACGCGCTCAATTCACAAACAGCAAACCGAAGTCGCTCTTGGTACGGTCCGATGTGAATCTCAAGAGGGTCAACGGTTTCAGCGGACATGGGAGCGGCCATCGGGCATGCTTGCCGCGAAGTCCGTTCCTTTCGTTTTCACATGCAAGGAGGTAACGAGGCGCCTTGAGACGACGTTGATGGGAGATCCGTCGTCGAACAGCACCTTAACAGCTTTCCATTGACAGAAGCAGTAGAAAGCAGAAGCCCGAGTCGCGGGCCTTCAAATGGTGACGACATATTTTCAGGACCGAAGGAGCGTCTTTCACAGATGTTGAGGATTGTTGCTGCTTCAGTTCCGCTGGCCTTTGGGCAGTCCTTAGCCATGTGTCCTTTCTCGCGACAGCGAAGGCAGAGACCCTCGCGCATGCAGCGCTGGCGTTCGTCTGGCGTCAGCTTTTCGATCTTGATGCTGGAAATGTCCATCGGGACAACGCCCATCGTCGGTGGCTTGCCAGAAGTGCTGTTAACATTGCTGGTGATACGGGACACTCCAGCCTTGGCCGCTTCCACGCGCAGGGCGTCCGTCATCAGTGATTCAAGATCGGTGTACGTCTTGAGGCACAGTGCCTGCCAGATGTCGCGCTTCAGGCCTCGGCTATAGCGGTCGATCTTTCCGCTTCGGTGATGTCCGGGATGTCCAAGAGGACGCTCAGGAAAGTCCTGTTGAACGTCCCGACGTCCTTGATTTGGCGCCATGAGTGCAGCTTGTCCCGCGCCGCCTGCGTCTTGTTCAGAGGCTGAAGCGACGGATGAGCGCAGCCCGAAAGGTAGCCCAGTCGGGGACCGCCGTCGTCCGACTGTAGGTATGCCACCAGGTGAACGCTTCACCGTCCAGGTAGGTGCAGGCGATCCGACACGCTTCGTCAGGGTCAGTCAGTCGCACATATGAGTCCATGTGCGAGCACCATGCTTCAATTGTCCCGGGCTTGCCAGAGAACAGCGCGGGCTTATTCGGCCTCGCAGTCGTCGCGCCTCCACTCGAGGCGTTAGCCTTGGCGTCGGACAGCTGTTTCTTGGCGTCCGCCAATTCAACCTTATGAGCCTCGAGCTCGGCGCTCATCTGCGAGACGAACGCTGTAAGTTGATTCCATGACTCCGCGGAGGGTGCGGTTGAGGCCGTTCCCGGATTAATCGGGCTTACAGTCGCAGGATTCGGGGGGTCCATTGCGTCCTGGGTGAGGTCCGCAACAATCAAATTAACCCAACAGATCCGGTTTGACTTACTCCGGCAGAGCACGGGGCAAGTCTTACAAGATGTGCAAGTTAATTTGACCAAGCAAAATAGTGCTGCACTAGCTCTGGACAAGCGTGGCCGTCGTGACTACCACGTTTCCAAAGATGGACAACACTATTTGATGGGTCACAAGCGATGCGATGAAGCAGAATTCGAAGACTCAAATCACGCAATCGGATTTTCCCGCCGGCCGCCGCGCACGGGCCCGAGTCGGGTCGTGCCGGATTTCCACGCGGGGGGATCAAAGGGGGAAAATCGCGTCTCTTGCACAGATCCTGGGGGTGTTGCGAGGTGTCAGTCGGTGCGGCGCGCCAGCGTGCGGTGGTGATCCTTGCCACGCTGGTGGCGTTCGAAGTGCTCGACCGTCTCAAATTCGCGATCGCACACGTCGCAACGAGGGCGGGTCGCTGGACGGTTGACCGTATTGCGGTGGCGCCGCGACCAGCGATGGTCGCGCAGCACTGTCAGGCTGTTGCAACGCACACCGCACGGCTTGCAAACGTATTTGCCCTTGGGGATGGTCTTGGCGATCCGGCGCTGCTCTCGCTGCTCTGCTGCGCGCGCGGTCGTCGGTCGGATGTGGCCGATTCGTGGGGCCGGCGGCGCGATGTAGCGCCGGGCCGGATCCTGCGCGGGCAGCAGCAGGCGCCGGTTGGCTGGGACCGCCGGTCCTGACGTGGCCGGGCCCTTACCCTTGCGCGAGAGGGGGGGCTTGGATGCGGCTGGCGCCGCCGATGCGGCCGTCGCCGCCACAGAGGATGACGTGGATGCGCCCGCTGGGGTGCCACGTGCCGCCGCGGTGTCGCGCGCCGCCGCGGTGCCGCGCGCCGCCGGGGTGCCGCGCGCCGTCGGGGGGCGCGCCGTTGCCGCCGAGGAAGTCGGGGCGTCCGCCAACGCCGAGGAAGAAAATTCCGAACCTGATTTGGCACTCACTGGGTTTCGACAATCAGTCGACCAAAAGAAAAAAAACCGTGACAGGGGCCACCAGGGCAGTGTCAGGGCAGTGTTCTTTCGGTGTGATTCGTGGAACCCGCTGCGTTCGTATTACAATGCCCGAGGCACGCCGAACACAGGGGCAGCACGAGTGCACAAACACAGGGAGGGCCAAATCCAGGACGGAATCGCAACGTCACCGCCAAGAGGAAGTCAAACTATCTGAAGCTACCACATGTGAGGCACCACCCACACACGGGCAGCCCTCAACGTACTGGCGCCGGTGTCAGCAACCCGTGCACCAATGAGGATGCCGGGCGCGGGGAAGGTGACGGGTGGGATGACGGTGATGGGGGTGGGGAAGAGGATGGGCGTGACGTCGGTGAGGGTCGAGGGGGTCGAAGGTAAAGGAGGTCTTTGTGTCTCTGTCTGTGGTTGTTCCCCCGAGGTCTCTCCCGGTGGCGCCCACACTCACGCATTATATACCCCCAGGGGGGCACCCAGGGTGCCCCAAAGCATGCAATTGCCCGTCGTGCCGGTGGACGGCACCAAAGCTCTCAAAACAAAGCATGGGCTCTCAGAACAAAGCAAGGGTGGGCGTGTGCGCCCCAAGGCGCCCCACCAGAAAGCCCCAAACGGGGGGGGGACGGTGTGCGGCGCTCGTAGCGCCGCGCGGCTGGCCCCACGCGCCATTCGACCCGAAAAGCCTCAGAGGCGTGTAAGCAGACGCCAGTCTTCGGGTCGAATATCTCCCGTGGGTCAGCAAGTCTTGTCGCTCCCATTGGTCCACGGGGAGATTGTTCCGGCTTGCTGACGCGTCAGAGATGTGGCTCGTCTTTTGGTCCGTTAGTCCGTTGATCCGTTGGAGACTGTACCCGTCGGCAGATGAGTCAGGGTAGTGTCGGTTAGCCAATCCGCGGCTCCCGTGCTGACCGTCCGTTAGTAGTAGATTATCGGACGGACACCGCGGCATGCCCCAGATTACTTTGGAGTTGATGCGTCTTGGAAGGAGTTGGCTGAGAAGGACAGGGAAGGAGAGGCCCCAGTCCTTATCCCCTAGGCTCCAGTCTTGGGGATTTAAGGGGCATATCCTTACATGCGCACCTTCCATTCCCGGCAAAAGTAGTCCATAACGGCGGCAAAAGTGGCAGCATCCACAAAGCCAGTGTCGGTCCACTCATAAAGACGAGGCCACGAGCCGCGGGTACGCGTCTGGCAGCGCGATAGGGTGAAGCGGGCGGTGGTTGTGCTGGCCTCCCGGAAGCGACCACGAAACACGTACACACTGAGGAAAGGAGCACCATCACCAGCCACAAACGTGAGAATAGATGCCACCGTGGACCCCCGCGTGCTCACAGCGTTGTTGCGCTCCCTGTCCGCAGCTTGGATGCGCTTCACAGCCAAGCGCTCCCCCCCCCCCACTAAGCGGCACTCGTCATAGTTGATCACCGCCCAGGGGGGTAGCTTTGTGAGGCACCACCCACACACGGGCAGCCCTCAACGTACTGGCGCCGGTGTCAGCAACCCGTGCACCAATGAGGATGCCGGGCGCGGGGAAGGTGACGGGTGGGATGACGGTGATGGGGGTGGGGAAGAGGATGGGCGTGACGTCGGTGAGGGTCGAGGGGGTCGAAGGTAAAGGAGGTCTTTGTGTCTCTGTCTGTGGTTGTTCCCCCGAGGTCTCTCCCGGTGGCGCCCACACTCACGCATTATATACCCCCAGGGGGGCACCCAGGGTGCCCCAAAGCATGCAATTGCCCGTCGTGCCGGTGGACGGCACCAAAGCTCTCAAAACAAAGCATGGGCTCTCAGAACAAAGCAAGGGTGGGCGTGTGCGCCCCAAGGCGCCCCACCAGAAAGCCCCAAACGGGGGGGGGACGGTGTGCGGCGCTCGTAGCGCCGCGCGGCTGGCCCCACGCGCCATTCGACCCGAAAAGCCTCAGAGGCGTGTAAGCAGACGCCAGTCTTCGGGTCGAATATCTCCCGTGGGTCAGCAAGTCTTGTCGCTCCCATTGGTCCACGGGGAGATTGTTCCGGCTTGCTGACGCGTCAGAGATGTGGCTCGTCTTTTGGTCCGTTAGTCCGTTGATCCGTTGGAGACTGTACCCGTCGGCAGATGAGTCAGGGTAGTGTCGGTTAGCCAATCCGCGGCTCCCGTGCTGACCGTCCGTTAGTAGTAGATTATCGGACGGACACCGCGGCATGCCCCAGATTACTTTGGAGTTGATGCGTCTTGGAAGGAGTTGGCTGAGAAGGACAGGGAAGGAGAGGCCCCAGTCCTTATCCCCTAGGCTCCAGTCTTGGGGATTTAAGGGGCATATCCTTACACCTCCCCCCCCTTAGGACGCGCGGCGCAGGAAAGCGTCCAACACCTCAGGTGCGTTCGCAAGGTCTTGCTTGGTCAGCCAGGAGTTCTCGCTGACGTCACAGCCTTTCCACTTGACCAGGTACTGTAGTCGTCCACGGCGCTTTCGTGACCTTATGATGGAGTCGACTTCGTACTCGACAGAACCGTCCGGAAATGCCACCGGAGGCGGAACGGGAGGAAGTCGGCCATAAGGATCAGCGCGGTACGGCTTCAGCAAGCTCGCATGAAAGGCGTTGTGAACCTTGCGATCGAGCACCGCTTGGGGAAGATCCAGGCGGAACGTCACATCGTTGATACTCTCAGTGACGCGGTACGGTCCTGAGTACTTGGGCATCAGCTTGCGAGCGCCTTGGAAAGCATCTGGCATAAGGTGTTTGGTACTTAGTAGCACCAGATCGTCCACGGCGATCTTGCAAGGTCGGCGATGGCGATTTGCGTACGCCGAGCGCGCCTTATTTGCACTCTTGATGGCTGAGATGGCAGTCTCTTGAGCATGTTGGAGACCGCTTAGCCAGTCAGACACTGCAGGCATGCTTGACTCTGAGTTTTCGAGGATGTCCATTGGTACCGTCTTAGGTTCGAATCCGTAGTTCAGGAAGAAAGGGGAGTACGTTGTAACAGCATTTGGCGACCGGTTGTAGGCTACTTCGGCAGCAACCAGAAAGAGGTCCCAATCGCCTTGGTGATGGTTGACAAAGTTTCGCAGGATTTCTTCGATCTTCTTGTTCATGATCTCAGTTTGTCCGTCGGTTTGCGGGTGGTACGCTGAAGAGGCCTTGATCTTGACCTTGAGAATCTCCGTGAGCGACTGCCAGAAGTTGGAGAAGAAAATGCGGTCCCTGTCGCAGACAACATCAGCTGGGAGTCCGTGGTGTCGATAGACGTGATCATGGTAGAGCTGAGCTGCGACTGGCGCCGTACAGTCTGGCTTCATAGGGGCGAGGCGAATCATCTTGGAGAGGCGGTCGACAACGACGTAAATCCCGTTGTGGCCTCTTGGAGTCAGAGGAAGAGGCGTGATAAAGTCCATGGAGACACTTGCCCATCGTTGGCTCGGGGGGTCCAAGGGTTTGAGGTGACCCAGAGGTGAATGGGTGCTAGCCTTGTTCCGCTGGCACAAATCACATGTTTGTACGTATCTTTGGATGTCTTTCCGCATTGTCTTCCAGTAGTACTTGGAAGAGATAACCTTGGTTGTTTTCTTGACTCCCATGTGCCCTTGGCACGGGACATCATGGTAGTCGTGGAGTAGTCTTTGGCGTAGAGTACCGACGGGGATACACGTACGGTCACCTCGTTTCAACAACCTCATGTGTAGCCGGTAGGGAGATACCGGGTCTTTGACTAGGTCGGCAAACTCGGGGTCCGCGTCGTACTCTTGTCTTAAGGTGGCAAGGTCTTGATCACTTTGGTTGATGGTCATGAGGTTGTTGATTTCAGTTTTCTTGGGGAGTTCTTCAATGGTCTTGGTCAGCACGCGACTAAGAAGGTCTTGATTGGGGGCGTGCTTGTCGGGAGCATCTTGTGGCTGCCTGGAATGGGCATCAGCCACGGGGTTCGAAGTGCCCTTGATTGGGACAATCTTGAACTGGAACTGGTCCAGAAACTCCAGCCACTTGACTTGGCGATCGTTCAGCTTTTCTTGGGTGCTTAGGTATCTCAGGGACTCATGGTCGGTGTGGACCTCAAAGGGTCTTCCGTAGAGGTAGCAGCGCCAATGCCGGATAGCTTGTACGACTGCAAGCAGTTCTCTTTCACGAATGCTGTAGCGCTGCTCGTGGATGTTGAGGGTTAACGAGAAGTACGCCACTGGACGCCGTCCGCGTCCATCATCTTGCTCAAGGACTGCGCCCACAGCATACCCGCTGGCATCTGTAGACACGTAGATTGGGTATCTCTTGTCGAAAGGCCTTAGCACCGGTGCGCTTGTCGTTAGGTCCTGCAGCTGCTCAAAGGCTTTCTGGGCGTCGGGTGTCCACTCGAAGTCGACATTCCCAGTCAGCCTCGTTAGCGGCGTAGCTACGGCAGCCATTCCCTTGATGAATCTTCGATAGAAGTTGACCATACCGAGGAAAGATTGTACATCCTTTTTGCTCCTCGGTGTTGCCCACGTACGGATGGCTTGGACCTTGTAGTCTTCCATAGAGAAGCCTTTCTCGGAGATGACGTGGCCAAGGTAGTCCACAGTAGTTCGAGCGAACTGGCACTTGCTCAGCTTGGCGTAGAGCTTGTGTTCTCGTAATTTCTCGAGTGCTAATCGTAGGTGCTTGAGGTGATCGTCGTAAGTTTCGCTGTAGACTAGGATGTCGTCGAGGTAGACACAGATGAAGTCGTACAGATAGGGTCGGAAGACATCGTTCATTAGGTTCATGAAGACCGCGGGTGCATTTGTCAGACCAAAGGGTACGACGGTGAACTCATAGAATCCGTACTTGGTTCGAAACGCCGTCAAGGGTATTGTTTCTGGGTCAAGGCGAATCTGGTGATAGCCAGAGCGGAGGTCGATCTTTGTAAAGTACTTGGCCTTTCGCAGTTGGTCAAAGATGTCGTCGATGCGTGGTAGTGGGTACGCGTTCTTGATAGTAGCCTTGTTCAGGGCCCTGTAGTCGATGCACATTCGCCAGCCACCGTCCTTCTTCGCCGCAAAGAGGACGGAAGAGCCCCACGGTGAGGTGCTTGGTTGGATGAATCCCTTCCTTATGAGGCCGGCCAGTTGAGTCTTGAGTTCTTCGAGCTCCCATTCGGCTAGTCGGTAAATTCCGCTACGACGCGGTTGGGCGTCATCGGTCAGCTTGATGCTAAATTTGTGACTGCGCTCAGGAGGGAGTCCGTCGGGGAGCTCGTCTGGGAAGACGTCAGCGTACTCTTTGAGAATCTCTTGAACTTCTTTCTTGTCTTCGCCTTGTCCCATGGTAATGGCGTTAATGTCGAAGGTGCTAGAGGGATCTTCCGACTGCAGGTAGATGGCAAAAACAGGGCACCTTTGAACGAGGTCCCGAGCAAGGCGTTGCCGACTGATCAGAGCTTCGGGCTTCTTGAGGGAGGCAGTGATAGAAATGTTCTTGTGGTTGAACTTGAAGGAGATCTTGTTTTTCTTGTTGTTGATTTTGGCGTCCTTGTCATCGCGCCACTTCTTTCCCAGGATGAGGTCGTACGCGCTCAATTCACAAACAGCAAACCGAAGTCGCTCTTGGTACGGTCCGATGTGAATCTCAAGAGGGTCAACGGTTTCAGCGAGGACATGGGAGCGGCCATCGGGCATGCTTGCCGCGAAGTCCGTTCCTTTCGTTTTCACATGCAAGGAGGTAACGAGGCGCCTTGAGACGACGTTGATGGGAGATCCGTCGTCGAACAGCACCTTAACAGCTTTTCCATTGACAGAAGCAGTAGAAAGCAGAAGCCCGAGTCGCGGGCCTTCAAATGGTGACGACATATTTTCAGGAACCGAAGGAGCGTCTTTCACAGATGTTGAGGATTGTTGCTGCTTCAGTTCCGCTGGCCTTTTGGGCAGTCCTTAGCCATGTGTCCTTTCTCGCGACAGCGAAGGCAGAGACCCTCGCGCATGCAGCGCTGGCGTTCGTCTGGCGTCAGCTTTTCGATCTTGATGCTGGAAATGTCCATCGGGACAACGCCCATCGTCGGTGGCTTGCCAGAAGTGCTGTTAACATTGCTGGTGATACGGGACACTCCAGCCTTGGCCGCTTCCACGCGCAGGGCGTCCGTCATCAGTGATTCAAGATCGGTGTACGTCTTGAGGCACAGTGCCTGCCAGATGTCGCGCTTCAGGCCTCGGCTATAGCGGTCGATCTTTTCCGCTTCGGTGATGTCCGGGATGTCCAAGAGGACGCTCAGGAAAGTCCTGTTGAACGTCCCGACGTCCTTGATTTGGCGCCATGAGTGCAGCTTGTCCCGCGCCGCCTGCGTCTTGTTCAGAGGGCTGAAGCGACGGATGAGCGCAGCCCGAAAGGTAGCCCAGTCGGGGACCGCCGTCGTCCGACTGTAGGTATGCCACCAGGTGAACGCTTCACCGTCCAGGTAGGTGCAGGCGATCCGACACGCTTCGTCAGGGTCAGTCAGTCGCACATATGAGTCCATGTGCGAGCACCATGCTTCAATTGTCCCGGGCTTGCCAGAGAACAGCGCGGGCTTATTCGGCCTCGCAGTCGTCGCGCCTCCACTCGAGGCCTTAGCCTTGGCGTCGGACAGCTGTTTCTTGGCGTCCGCCAATTCAACCTTATGAGCCTCGAGCTCGGCGCTCATCTGCGAGACGAACGCTGTAAGTTGATTCCATGACTCCGTGGAGGGTGCGGTTGAGGCCGTTCCCGGATTAATCGGGCTTACAGTCGCAGGATTCGGGGGGTCCATTGCGTCCTGGGTGAGGTCCGCAACAATCAAATTAACCCAACAGATCCGGTTTGACTTACTCCGGCAGAGCACGGGGCAAGTCTTACAAGATGTGCAAGTTAATTTGACCAAGCAAAATAGTGCTGCACTAGCTCTGGACAAGCGTGGCCGTCGTGGCTACCACGTTTCCGAAGATGGACAACACTATTTGATGGGTCACAAGCGATGCGATGAAGCAGAATTCGAAGACTCAAATCACGCAATCGGATTTTCCCGCCGGCCGCCGCGCACGGGCCCGAGTCGGGTCGTGCCGGATTTCCACGCGGGGGGATCAAAGGGGGAAAATCGCGTCTCTTGCACAGATCCTGGGGGGTGTTGCGAGGTGTCAGTCGGTGCGGCGCGCCAGCGTGCGGTGGTGATCCTTGCCACGCTGGTGGCGTTCGAAGTGCTCGACCGTCTCAAATTCGCGATCGCACACGTCGCAACGAGGGCGGGTCGCTGGACGGTTGACCGTATTGCGGTGGCGCCGCGACCAGCGATGGTCGCGCAGCACTGTCAGGCTGTTGCAACGCACACCGCACGGCTTGCAAACGTATTTGCCCTTGGGGATGGTCTTGGCGATCCGGCGCTGCTCTCGCTGCTCTGCTGCGCGCGCGGTCGTCGGTCGGATGTGCCCGATTCGTGGGGCCGGCGGCGCGATGTAGCGCCGGGCCGGATCCTGCGCGGGCAGCAGCAGGCGCCGGTTGGCTGGGACCGCCGGTCCTGACGTGGCCGGGCCCTTACCCTTGCGCGAGAGGGGGGGCTTGGATGCGGCTGGCGCCGCCGATGCGGCCGTCGCCGCCACAGAGGATGACGTGGATGCGCCCGCCGGGGTGCCACGTGCCGCCGCGGTGTCGCGCGCCGCCGCGGTGCCGCGCGCCGCCGGGGTGCCGCGCGCCGTCGGGGGGCGCGCCGTCGCCGCCGAGGAAGTCGGGGCGTCCGCCAACGCCGAGGAAGAAAATTCCGAACCTGATTTGGCACTCACTGGGTTTCGACAATCAGTCGACCAAAAGAAAAAAAACCGTGACAGGGGCCACCAGGGCAGTGTCAGGGCAGTGTTCTTTCGGTGTGATTCGTGGAACCCGCTGCGTTCGTATTACAATGCCCGAGGCACGCCGAACACAGGGGGCAGCACGAGTGCACAAACACAGGGAGGGCCAAATCCAGGACGGAATCGCAACGTCACCGCCAAGAGGAAGTCAAACTATCTGAAGCTACCACATGTGAGGCACCACCCACACACGGGCAGCCCTCAACGTACTGGCGCCGGTGTCAGCAACCCGTGCACCAATGAGGATGCCGGGCGCGGGGAAGGTGACGGGTGGGATGACGGTGATGGGGGTGGGGAAGAGGATGGGCGTGACGTCGGTGAGGGTCGAGGGGGTCGAAGGTAAAGGAGGTCTTTGTGTCTCTGTCTGTGGTTGTTCCCCCGAGGTCTCTCCCGGTGGCGCCCACACTCACGCATTATATACCCCCAGGGGGGCACCCAGGGTGCCCCAAAGCATGCAATTGCCCGTCGTGCCGGTGGACGGCACCAAAGCTCTCAAAACAAAGCATGGGCTCTCAGAACAAAGCAAGGGTGGGCGTGTGCGCCCCAAGGCGCCCCACCAGAAAGCCCCAAACGGGGGGGGGACGGTGTGCGGCGCTCGTAGCGCCGCGCGGCTGGCCCCACGCGCCATTCGACCCGAAAAGCCTCAGAGGCGTGTAAGCAGACGCCAGTCTTCGGGTCGAATATCTCCCGTGGGTCAGCAAGTCTTGTCGCTCCCATTGGTCCACGGGGAGATTGTTCCGGCTTGCTGACGCGTCAGAGATGTGGCTCGTCTTTTGGTCCGTTAGTCCGTTGATCCGTTGGAGACTGTACCCGTCGGCAGATGAGTCAGGGTAGTGTCGGTTAGCCAATCCGCGGCTCCCGTGCTGACCGTCCGTTAGTAGTAGATTATCGGACGGACACCGCGGCATGCCCCAGATTACTTTGGAGTTGATGCGTCTTGGAAGGAGTTGGCTGAGAAGGACAGGGAAGGAGAGGCCCCAGTCCTTATCCCCTAGGCTCCAGTCTTGGGGATTTAAGGGGCATATCCTTACAAGCTTGCGCTCCTGGATGAAGTTGCCCAGCTGGTCTGCCCACTCAACTACCTCCTCGTACACCGAGGAGCTGGTACGCTTGTCAGACAGGGCTTTGCAGGTCCGCGTTGACAGCTCGGTGCGGTGACGCTTGGTCCAATCTCTCGCCCACGTCATCCCCACGCGCTTGCCCCACAGCTGGTCCACCAGAGAGGCCAGCCTGGCGCGAGAGAGGGGAAAGTTGGTGTAGCTGAAGGCCTGGGCCGCGTAGACCAAGGCCTGGTCCTCGGTGGCAGTCAGGATGCAGTTGCCGTGGTGCGTGCCGGCACCCTCCCGAGCCCGGTAGTAGGCCGATCGCAGAGCCCCCGCCGTGATACCCTCAGACGCGGCGACGGCCTCCAGGGCGTCAAGGACACTTTCACCATTGCGGACACGCTCCTGGACAAGGGGCACCGCCTCCGCCGTGGACATCTGACCCGGCATCGCGAAGAAGACAGGTCGGTTGTCGCAGGGGGAGAGGGATGGTTGCGTCGGAAGGATGAGAATTTATCACCGGATTTGAGAATTTATCACCGTCTCTCAAGGGGGGGAGTAGAGGGACAGAGCCCATGGCGAGCAGGCATGGGGGCGGCAGTGGAGAGGCGCACGAGAGGGGGTGGGACGGGGGCGGGCAGGATAACGAGGGCGGGATGGGTAAGGATTTGGGGCGGTCTGCTTGTACTGGGACGACCCGGTGGTGGGGAGAGACGTGCCAGCGACCACTTGCACCGCTGCATTGTCGATTCTCAGAAAATGAGGGGTGCCAATTATTGAGTGCGACTCAACATGCTGACCACCAACCGGCGACGGCGCGTGTGGTACAAGAGATGGAGTGGAATCTATCGCGTGAAGGGGAAAAAGTGCCGCAACACAATCCTATGGTGGTATATTTATCCAAATCATCTATTCTTTTACCCCGGTAGTTTCGAAACGGGGTGCTGTGCGCGGCGGGCCGCGGCCGCCGCGGCGGCCGGCGGTCCCCCCGCGCGCGCTGCCGCCGGGCACGCGCCGGATGGGTGACCGCGCCGCCGCGACCGCCGTTGCGGCCGCCGCCCGTCGGGCGGTCGCCGCGGCGCCCGCGTCGTCGGCCCGGCCGTTGGCGCCAGCCGCGGCGGCCGCCGCGCGCGTCGCGCCCCGCCGCCGCGGTCGCCGCCACGGCCGCCGCCCCGCTGCGGCCGCGACCGCCACCACGCCCACGAGAACCGCCACCGCCGCCGCCGCCCCCTGCTGCCGCCGCCGCCGCCTGCTGCCGCCGCGGCGCAATAACGGCCGCCGCCGCGACCGCCACCGCCGCGACCGCCCCACAGACCCTTCCCCCCCCCCCCCTCCACCCCTCGTCCCCCCTCCGCGCCCCGCGCGGCTGGGGCCATGGCGCCGCCGCCGCCGCCGCGGCGGGTCCCCCCCCCCCCCGGCGGCTCCCCGCCTGGGCCGCCCCCGCCGCCGCCACCACCGCCGCCGCCGCGGTCGCCGCCCCCTGCCGCGCCCGCCGTCGCGCGGCGGTGGTCGTCGCCCCCAGCCGCCACCGCGGGTGGGGCGGCGGCCGCCGGCTGGGCGGCAGCGGCGGCGGCGGCGGCGGTGGGGGTGGTGGTGGTGGCGGCGGCGGCGCCGGTGGGGGCGCGCCCGTGCGGCACGCCCGGCCGGCGGCGGCCCCCCCCCGGCGGTGGCCGGCGGCGCCCCCCCCCCCGCCACTGCCGCCGCCGCCGCCTCGACGGGCGACGGCGTGCGCGACCGAGCGCCCTCCCCCCCCCCCCCCGCGGGGCTCCCCCCCCTCGTCGTGTCGGGCCTCTCCCACCCGCACGGCCTGTACCGGGACGTGACGTTTTCGCTCCGCCCCCGCACCATCACGTGGCTCACCGGCCCGTCGGGGTGTGGCAAGAGCACCCTCCTCCGCGCCCTCGCCGGCGCGGACGCGGTGCCGCCGCGGCCGCGGCCAGCGGCGGCGGCGGCGGCGGCGGCGGCGGCGGCGGCGGCGGCGGCGGCCACCATCCGCCTCGGCGGCGCCACGCCCGACGCGCACGTGCCCGCCTGGCGTGCCGCCGTTGTGCACGTGCCGCAGGGGCGGGTGGCGCTGCCGGGCTCGCCGGCGGCGCTGCTCGCCGCCGCCACGGGCTTCCGCGCGCAGGCCGCCCGCCGCGGTGGCGGTGGCGACCGCGGCGGCGCGGCGGGGGGGGACTCGCTCGGCGCTACCGAGGGCATTGCCGCCGCCGTTGCGGCGGCCGCCGCCGCTGCCACGACGGCGACGACGACGACGACGACGACCACCACCACCACCACACCCGCCGCCACCGCCGCCGTCGCCGCCGCCACCTCCACACCGTCGGCGCCTCCATCCGCGGCAGCCGCGGCAGCCGCCACAACGGCGGCGGCGGCGGCGGTGGCGATGGGCATCCCCGGCCTCCTGTCCCGCCCGTGGTCGACGCTCAGCGGCGGCGAGGCCGCCCGCGCGATGCTCGCCGTCTGCGTCGGCCTCTCCCCGCGGGTGCTGCTGCTGGATGAGGTGGCGGCGGGCCTCGACGCGGCCGCCGCGGCGGCCGTCGAGGCGCTCGTCGCGCGCGTCGCGGCCGCGGGCGTGGCCGTGCTGTGGGTGTCCCACGATGGGCGGCAGGCCGCGCGGGCGGGCGGGCGGGTGCTCGCGTTTGGGGGGGGGGGCGCGTCGTTGACCAGGGGGCGGCTGGGGAGGGGGGGGGGGGGGGGGGGGGGGTGTCCCCGCCCGGCCTGCCCGACGCCGACCGGGACGTGTCGGCGTGGCCGCCGGCGGAGGGGGGGGGGGGGGGGACACCCCGCCTGCGCCGCGCCGTCGACCAAGGGCGGCAAGGTTGGCTGTCGCGGCCGCCGCCGCGGCCGCCGTCGTGGCCGCCGTCGCTGCTGCCGGCGGCGCCGCGGCCGGCCGGCGTGGGGGGGACTCGGGGCGAGCGGCGGCGGACGCGGCCGCCGCCGCCCCACCCGCCGCCGCCGCGACCGTAGGGGTGGCCGACGGGCGCCGCGGTGGCGCCGGCGTGGCGCCGCCGCTGCGCCTCCGTTGGCCGCGGCGGCCGCCGGCGGTAGCGGACGCCACTCCCGCAGGGCCGACGGCGGCGGCGGCGGCACCAGCGGCGGCACCGGCACCGGCACCGGCACCGGCGGCGGCGGCACCCCCCCCCCCCCCCCGCTTCCATGCCCGCCCAGGCGTCCCCCCCCCCGGTGGGCGCCCACGGCATGGCCGTCGCCGCCGCCGCCATCCTGGTCGTCGCGGCCGCCTCCCGGGCGGCGGGCCTGGGCCTCGAGGCGGGCCTCCTCACCGCCGCCGCCCGCTGTGGCGTGCAGCTGTGGGCGCTCGGGGTCGTCCTGCGCCCCCTCCTGGCCGCCTCCTCCCCGCCCGCGGTGGCCGCCGCGCTCGGCGGCATGGTCGCCCTCGCCGCCGCCGAGGCCACCCGCGGCGTCGGCTACACCCACCCCCGCCTGGGGCCACTGGTGCTGGCGTGCCTCGCCGCCGCCGCGGCGGGCGTGACCGCCCTGGCCGTTGGCGTTGTGCTGCGGCCGGCGGGGGCGCCGCCCCCCCTGGCCGCCCGCACGGTGCTGCCGCTTGCGGGGATGCTCCTCGGGTCGGCCCTGTCGGCCGTGTCGGTGTCGCTGTCGCACCTGCTCGGGGAGCTGGCCGACGCGCCCGTCGGCGTGGAGGCCCGCCTCGCGCTCGGCGCGTCCCGGTGGGAGGCGACCGCCGCGGCGGTGCGCGGGGCGGTGCGCCTCGCGCTGCGGCCGACGGTCAACGTGATGGCCGTGGCGGGCGTGATTGTCATCCCGGGTATGGCGACGGGGCAGCTGCTGGCGGGCGCGCCGCCGGCGACGGCCATGGCGTACCAGACGGTCATCCTCTTCCTGATTACCGCGACGGCGTTTGCGGCAACGATGGGCGCGGTGCTGGGGGGGTGACGCTCGTCGTCGGGCCCGACCACCGGCTGGTGCGGCCGGGGGGGGGGCGGCCGGTCGTCACAAAGAAGGCGTGACGCGCGCCGGGGGGGGGCCGCCCCAACGGCGGGCGACACCGCGCAGTCCTGGTCTGCGCGACGACAGACACGGGCGTGTCGTGTCCGCGGGTACCATATGCATGTATGCTGTACTGTACATACACGGACGGTTTGTGGTACCAAACACCCGCTGGTGCCGCCGCCGTGCAAGGTGAACCACCCACCAGTCGGGGGATCAATCCGGTCCACGCAGCGGGAGATGCCTCCCCCGCGACGCAGCTCCCGTGCCAACCGCCGCGTGGCGATTGGCCCGCCCGCCAATGCGCCGGCCGGGGTGGCTGGAAGGGGGGGGGGGGGGCGGGGCGCGCGGGGGTCCCTCCCGGCCCGTCGCGCCGGCCGCCAGCCCCTCCCGACGCGCGGCCGCGCCGCCGCCGCAACCGCCACCACCGCCGCCCGCCGCCGCCACAACCGCCACCACCGCCGCCCGCCGCCGCCGCCGCCGCCACCACCACCGCCCGCGCCCGCCCCGCCGCCGCCGCCCGCTGCCGCCCGGCCGCCCCGCCCAGCGTCCACGCCGCCGCCGCCGCGCCGCGGCCGCCCGACCCGCGTGCCGCCGCTGCTGCTGGCCGCCGCCCGTCGCGCGGGGCGCGCCACGCGCGCTCGCGGCGGCGGCTGTGCGTGCGCTCCACGCGGCGCTCCCCCCCCCCCCCCCCCCCCCCCCCCCCCTCTCCCGTCCCCCCCTCCACCCTCTCCCCCCTTCCTCCTTGCGCCGCGGGACATGGCGCCCGGCTTTGGCGGTAGCGGCGCACGCGGGCCCCCCCCCGCGACCGCCCCCCGCCCCGTCGCGGCGCCGCCGCCGCCGCCGCCGCCGCCGCCGCCGCCGTCGGCCGGGGCGCCCATGGCGGCGGCGTTTGTCCGCGGCGGCCCGCCGGCGCGGCTGCTGCTGCCCCGCCGCGGCGCGGCCGCGGCGTGCCGCTCGGCGCGACGGCCAGCGGCGGCGGCGGCGGCGGCGGCGGCGGCGGCGGCGGCGGCGGCGGCCGCCGCCAGCAGCGTCGGCGCGGGTGGCACGTTGCTGTGGGGGCGCCCCGTCGCGGTCGGCGCGGCCGCGCGGGTCGCGCCGGCCGCGCGGTGGCGGCGGCGGCGGCGCCCGCGGGGCGGGGCGACCCCCGTGGCGGCGGCGGCGGCGGCGGCGGCGGCGGCTGCCGCCGTCGACGACGACGGCGCCGCCGGTGGCGCTGCCGCCAATGGCACGGCCGATGGCGGCGGCGGCGGCGGCGGCGGCGGCGGCGGCGGCGGCGACGGCGGCGGCAACCCGTTTGTGCGGCTCGCCCGCTTTGCGAGCCCCGCCGAGCGGCTGCTGCTGGTGCCCGCGCTGGCCGCGGCGGTGGTTGCCAGCTGCGTGGCGCTGCTGCAGCCGCTCATGTTTGGCCGCATCCTCGGCACCCTCCTCGCCGCGACGACGACGCCGCTGCCCGCCGCCGCCGCGCGGCGGTCCTTCCTCACCGCCCTCGCCACCGTCGCGGCGGTCTACGCCGCCGAGGTCACCGCCACGGCGGTGTGGGTGCGGCTGGCGACGCGCGCCGCGGAGCGGGTGCTCTCCCGCCTCCGCCGCACCGTCTACGCGGCGGTGGTGGCGCAGGCGGCGCCCTTTTTCGACGCCACCCCCCCCGCCGAGGTGCTCGCCGTCCTCGGCACGGACGTGGACGCGGTGCAGCGGGCGATATGGGACAACCTGCCGCGCGACCGGGGCGTCCGCGCGGCGCTCGAGGCGGTCGGCGCGCTCGCCGTCGTCAGCCGCCTCAGCCCGCGGCTGGCGCTCGTGTTTCTCGCCATCGTGCCGGCGGGCGCCACGCTGTGCGCGCGCCTCGGGATGGCCATGGGCGCCGCCGCCGCCGCCGAGGCGGCCGCCGCCGCCGCCGCGACGGGCGCCGCCGCGGCGGCGCTGCGGCAGATCAAGACCGTCGTTGCGTTTGCGTCGGCGCGCGTCGAGGCCGCCCGCTACGGCGCGGCGGTCGCCACCCGCTCCGCCGCCGCCGACGCGGCGGGCGGCCTCAAGGCGCGGCTCGAGACGACCAACCGGGGCGCCATCTACGCGATCCTGCTGGCCATCCTGGGGGTGGGCGGCTGGTCCGTGCTCGGCGGCTTTGGCGCCGCCGCCGCCCTGCCCATGCAGGTCCTCTACTCGTGCGTCGGCTTTTCGTGGTCGCTCAACTTTGCCATCCAGGGGCTCAACTATGGGGTGTCGGACGCGGGGCGCGCCGCGGCCGCCCTCCGCCGCGTCTTTCGCCTCGCCGACGCGGCCGCGGCGGCCGCCGCCGACCGCGCGGCGGTGGAGGTGGTCGTGCCGCCGCCGCCACCGCCGGGGCGCCGCCGTGGCCACGTCGCCCTCCGCGGCGTGCACTTTCGGTACGTGACGCGGCCCGACGCGCACGTCCTGCGCGGCGTCGACCTGGACCTGCGGCCGGGCTCGACGACCGCGCTCGTTGGCGCGTCGGGGGTGGGCAAGTCCACCACCCTCGAGCTCATCTGCCGGCTGTACCGCCCAGACGCGGGGTCCATCACGTTTGACGGCGTTGACGTTGGCACGATTGACCGTGACTGGTGGGCGTCGCAGGTGGCGGTGGTCACCCAGGAGCCAGGTGCGTTGCGGGGGGGGGGGGGGGAGGAATGTGTGCCCGTGTGGCCGGGGGGGCGTGGCTAGGGGGGCGCGCCAGCAGGGGCCCCTGCCTGGCCAGCCTGTGCCGTGGATGTGTGAGTTGCTGGCGTGCTCGCGGCTGCCGCCACTGCTGGGACTCTCTGGCCGTGGCTCTATGGCTGGCCGCCGTGCCCGCTCACTTTTGTGGAACGTATCCATGGTTACTGACGAACCCTGTTGCCCTCGCACGTTGGTTCCACGCTGTGTTGCACGCTGCTTTGCCCTGCCTGGCCTGCTTTGGATGTTGCACCCACACCATCTCGCCTCGCCTCGTCCTTGGCTTGGGTGCGGACGGCGGGGCCGCCGCGCCGGCCGCTTCCCCGCTGAGCAGTCCTCTTTGAGGGCACCATCTTGGAAAACCTGCTGTACGCGGCCCCCCCCGGGCTGATCAAGTCCGCCTCCACCCCCCCCCCGCGGGCTTGGCGGCGCCGCCGCCCGGCGGCGCGGTCCCCCCCGAGGTGGTTGCCGCCACCACCGCCGCGTCCGCCCACGACTTTATCCGCGCCCTCCCCGCCGGCTACGCCACCCGCCTCTCCCCCGACGCGTCGACGCTGTCGGGTGGCCAAAAGCAGCGGCTGTCCCTCGCGCGCGCCCTCCTCCGCCGCCCGTCGGTGCTGCTCCTCGACGAGCCGTCGGCCGCCCTCGACGCCGCGTCCGAGGCGGCCGTCTCGGCCGCGCTCGCCGCCACCGCCGCGTCGCGGTCCACGCTCGTCATTGCGCACCGGCTGGCGACGGTCGTTGCCGCGGACGTGATTGCGGTGATGGACGGGGGGGTGGTTGTCGAGGCGGGCTCGTACGGCGAGCTGATGCGCCGGGAGGGGGGGGCCTTCCGCGCGCTCGTCGAGACCCAGAGCGGCGCGTTTGTCGACGCCGACGCCCGCGCCGCGGCGGCGGTCACGGAGGGGGGGGTGGCGTGACGGGGACGGCCGGCGTCAACGCTGCCGTGCTGCGGCCGCGCGGGGCGCCGCCGCCCGCCGACGGTCGGGGCTGCGTGGGAAACAGATGACCATTTTTTATGACCGCGCGAGAGGACGCTTGCGTGCGTCGCGGTGGGCGTCCGCGGGTTCCCCGCGCGGGCGTTCCCAATGTGGCCTAGACACACGCTGGGTATGCCCTGGTCGGAGCGCCCGCCCGCGTGGCGCCGCCACAGCCGTCCCCCTTCTCGAGCAGGCAGCGGCGTACGCCGTCCCCACGCGGGGCTACCGACGGCGGCGCGCGTCGTGAACGGCCCGCAAGAGGGCACCCATTCGGCGCTCCACGCAGCCCCCATGCACGCGCCAAGGACGGTAGGTGCCCGCGCTCGTCCCTTTCCATTACCCCGCCACCGCTCCACTCCGGCGCGGCTCCACCCTCCAGCCGGTCCACTCCCCCCATGGGGGATGCGAGGGAGCGGGGCGGTCGAGCAGGGGCCTCGTCTGGCCACCGCCCGCCTCGGCGCTCCACCGTCAAGGACGCCACGTCGCGTCCGCAGCTGGCGGGAAACAGGCATTCCCGCTACGAGCGGCCATGGCGTCGACACCACCTGCGCACCCGCTGGTCTGCCGTGTACCCCCACACGGACACACGGCACTCGGCAGCACCCCTACGCGAGCGGTGCCGCGCCCGCGGCGGTCACCCTCAATCCGGGACCAGCCGCCGCGTGGCCGTCGCGTCGCCGCGACGGCGTTTTCCCACCGCCCTGGCTCGCCACGGCGCCGCGCGGCGCGGCGGCCGCGCGACGCCGCCGCCGCCGCCGCGGCGGGGGTCCCCGCCACGCGCCCGCGCGCGCACCCCGCCGCGCCGGCACGACGGTGGGCGTGCGGCGCCCCCTTTGGTGCGCGTGGTTTTGCACCCGCGCGCGTGCCGGCGCGACTGGTACGCTACGCCCGCGCTCTCGCCACCAACGACACGACCGCTGCCGCCGCAACGACGCTCGCACGCGGCGCGGCGCCGCCACGCCGCGGGGGGCACGGCCACAACCGCACAGCACACGGGAAACGGCCTTGGCTGCTGCCAGGACGCGGCTGGCCGCGGCGACCGCTCTCCCCCGCCCCGCGCCGCGTGGACGCGCCGGGGCCCCCCCGCATCGGGGGGCCCGCTCACGCGACCGCCATAATTGCATGCAGCGACGCTTCGCACGCGCCGTGTGGGGGCGCGTGCCGTGGGTGCGGCGACGGCAGCCACAGCTGCGCAGAAGCGGGTGGGCGCACGCCCCGTCTGGCAGAGCCGCACCACAGCAGCGCAGAAGCGGATGGGCCCATGCCCACTGCCCGCTCCGTGATGCCCGCTCCCGTTGGCCCCACGATGCACAACCGCCGCCGCGGGCAGCGTCGTATCCTATGGCCCAGCACCAGACGCGCCGTCTCGCCACCCGCCTGGTGGTCTGGGACACACCCGGGGGCACCCCCCGAGCGGGTGCGTTCCCGCTGGAGGGCCGCGGCGAGGCGGCCAGCGCGACGCGGGCGCCCGTCCCAACCGGTGTGCCCCCTCCCCTCCCCCCCCCCGCTCCCGGCGCACTCCCCAGACACGACCACCCCTTTTGGCACATGTGGTGATACTCCCCCCCCGCCGCCGCAAACGACAGCGTCGGCGGACGGCTGCGGCGGCGCCATCCGCGGCCGCGGCCGGCCGCCACGCGCGGGCGGGGGTGTGCCCCCCCGCGGCGGATCGAACGGCCATAGATAGATGGATTGGCGGCCGCCGCCGCGGGGCGGCGCGGCGCACGTGGGCCAACGGACGGGGCGACCCCCCCCCCCCCCCCCCCCAGACTCCCCCTCAGCGCGCCCACCGGCACGCGGACGGGCGGATGCGCCGCGCCGGCCGTCGCCCTCCATATGTTCTCCCATCCCACCCGGTTGCATGCACGCCGGATCGTGGACGCGGCGCGCCCGCCGCGTCGGCGGCGGCGGCGGCGGCAGAGGCGCAGATCACCCCCAATCGCACGGGCGCCGGTCGCGGCCACTGGCGCGTCGGCCCACGCGCAGCGTCTGGCGGGGGGGGGGGGGGGGGGGGGTGGCGCGGGCGCCTGGCCTCGCCGGCCACCGGCACCCGCGCCGCGTACTAGCTACGCGGCGGCGACGCGGCGGCAAAGGCCCCGTCGGCGGCGCCAAGCCGACCAATCCGGGCGTGCCACGGGATGGGGTTCCCCCTCCCCCCCCTGGTCGGCGCGCCTACCCGCGCGGCCGTCGGCCCGTGTGGCCGCCGCCATCTGGTCGCCGCCCATTTGGTGGCGGCCCGCCGCTGCGCGCCTGGCCGTGTCCCAGCCCGCACACGCCACCCACAACCCCGCCGCCGCCGCCTCTCTCCACGCCGTGTGCTTCCATCCCAGCCCCTGCCCACTCACTCTGTGGAGAGGCTGTGGGCGGTTTCTCCCTCGCTGCCACCTCTCTCGGTGGCGGGCCCCACGCACCCCCCCACCCTCTCCGCACCCACCCCCCCTCCACCCCCCCCCTCCATCAGACTGCCCCGGGGGGGGGCCCCGTTGCCCACCCCCCGCGCGGGACACGCCCCTCGCGCGGCGGCCGCGCCCGCCGCGCCGCCGCCGCGCCGCCGCCGCCGCCGCCGCCGCCGCCGCCGCCGCCGCCGCCGCCGCCGCCGCGCTGGCCGACCGCCCGCGGCCGCCGCGCCTGCCGCGCCTGCCGCGGCCGGCCGCGCCTGCCACGGTCGCCCGCGGCCGGCCGGCCGCGCGCCGGCCGCGCCCGCCCGCCCGCCGCCGCGGCGGCGCCCATCGTCGCGGGACGGGCGCGGGCGTCTGCGGCGGTCCCCCCACCCTCCCCCCCCCCCCCCCCCCCCCCCCTCCCCCGCCCCCCGCCCCCCCACCGCCAACCCCCCGGCATGAGGCTAGGCTGGCGGTCGCGCACACGCTCTGTCCCCCCCGCCCCCCCCGGGATACCGCCCTCGGCTGCGCGCGCCCGCCGCGCGGCGGCGTGCGCGGCTCGTGCGTCGGCTCCGCCGCGGCCGCCGCCCGTGACGTGCCGTTGGGCTCTGGGCGGCGCAGCGGCGGGCGAGCGGGGGGGGGGGGCGGGTGGGGGTGGGGGAGGTGCGGGCGGGGGGGGGGGGGGGGGGGGGGAGGGGGTAGGGGGTAGGGTTTGGCGTCGCCGTGGGCGACGGGGTGGCCGCGTTTGTAGCGCACGGGGGGGGGAGGGAGCGGACGCGGCGGCGGGGCGGGAGCGCGGGCACGCGGCGGGCGCCCCCCGCGGTGGCTGCCGGCAACGCCGCCGCGGCACCGGCGCCGCCGGCGGCCGCCGCCGCCGTCGCCGCCGCTGCCGCCGCCGCCGCCGCCGCGGCCGCGGCCGCGGGCGCATGGACGGGTGGCCGGCGGGGCTGCCGGCGGTGGCGGCGCCGCCGCCACGGCGGCCGCGGGTGCCGGCGGCCGCCGCCGCTGCCGGCAGCGGCGGCCGGCTCGTGGCTGTGCCGCCGCCGCCGCGGCGGCCGCGGCCGCCGTCGGCGGCCGCCGCCGGCCGCCCCGATGGCGGTGGGTTGGCGGCGTCGCCGTCCGCGTCGGCGTCGGCGGCGGCGGCGGCGGCGGCGGCGGCGACCGCCGCGTCGGACGCGGCGGCCATGTCCGAGGCCGCCGCCGTGCTGTCGGCGCTGCCGCTGGGCGGCGGCGGGTGGCGGCCGCCACCACCACCGCCGGCGGCGGCGGCGCCCCCCCCACCCCCCCGCCGCCAGTCACCACACCCGCCCCACCGCGGGGGCGCCCTCGACGACGGCGACAGCGGCGGCAGCGGCGGCGGCGGCGGCGGCGGTGGCGGCGGCGGCGGCGGCGGCGGCAGCGGCGGCGGCGGCGGCGGCAGCGACAAGGACACCCGCCGCGACGGCGCGGCGGAGGCGGCGGCGGCGGGTGGCGGCGGCGACCGCCGCCCGTCGCTGCCGCTCGTCCCACTCCACCCCCACGGGGTGCCCCCTGCGGCGGCGGCGGCCGCCGCCGCCGCCGCCGCCGCGTCGGCCGGCGGCCGGTCGTGCCTGCCCGGCCCGCCGGCGGCGGCGGCGGCGGCGGCGGCCGCCGCGGGTGGGCCGCCCGCCACCGCCGGCGGCGGGGGGGGCGGCGCCGCCCGCCGCGCGCTCGCGCCGCTCGCGTCGGTCAGCCGCGCGCTCCGCGCGCACTGCCCGTGCAAGGCCGCCGCGGCGGCGGCCGCCGCCGCCGCCGCGGCGGCGGCACCGGCCGCACTCGCGGCACCGTCGCCGGCAGCGTCGCCGCCCCAGACGTGTGCCGCCGCGGGCGGCGGCTGCCGCGATGCGTCCCCGCGGTCGTCCGCGTCCTTGTCGGCCGCGTCGTTGCCGGCGGCTGCCAGAAAGGGCCCGGCTGGCGCACCCGCGGCGGCGGCGGCGGCGGCGGCGGCGGCCGAGCCGCCGTCGCGGCCGTCGGGCCGCCGGCCGGGCGGCCGCTTCCCGTCCTTCCGCTGCCCGGTCGGCGCCGCGCTCGCGGCGGTGCGGGGTGGCGGCGGCGGCGGATCCCGCCACGGGGGGTCGGACGGGAGCAGCGACGCGGGCGCGCCCGCGCAGCAGCTGCTGCCACCACCACCACCACCACCACCACTCCCACCGCCACCACCGCCGCCGCCGCCGCCGCCGCCGCCACCAGCGCTACCGCCGCCGCCACCGCCGCCGGCGGCGTCGTTGGCGGCGCCAGCGGCGGCGCACCCGCTGTGGGGCCCCCCCGTGGCGGCGTGGTCCCCCCCCCCCCCTCCCCGACCTTGGTGTGCCCGCTGACCAAGATCAAGATCACGCTGCCCATGCCACGCGCGTTTGGCGCGTCGGGCTGGGGCGGCCGCACGCCGACCGACGCGCGCGGCTGGGCGCCGCCGCCGCCGCCGCCGCCGCCGCCGCCGCCGCCGCCGTCGCGGTCATGGTCGTTTGGGGGGTGCCTCCCGTTCCCAGCCGCCCGTGCCGCCGGGGGGGGGTGTGCCGCGACCGCGCCGCCACCGTCGGCGGGGCGGGTGCCGCTGGGCGGCGGCGGCGGCGGCGGCTGCGGCGGCGGCGGCGGCGGCGGCGGCGGCGGCGGCGGCGGCGGTGGTGGCGGTCCGCCGCCCGCGTCGGCGGCGTGTGCGCCGTTGGCGCGGGGCGGTTCGCCGTGGCAGCTCGCGCCGTCATCGACGTTGCCGCCGCCGCTGCACGCCACGGCGGGCGTGGCACCCGTCAGCGGCGGCGGCGGCGGCGGCTACGCGTCCTACCCCTACATGGTCGACCCCGCGCGGCGGTTGGTCGGCGCGCCGGGCGTGCCGCCGCCAGGCACGCCGCCGCCGCCGCCTGGCGTGCCGCCCGCGGCGGCGGCGGCCTACGCCCCCGCGCCGCCGCCGCCGCCGCCCTACGCCGCCACCCCCGGGAGCAGCGGCGCCGCCGCCGCGTGGCGGCCGCCGCCCCTCTCCCGCGCCACCCCCGCGTGGGTGTGCCCGCCGGCGGCCGCCGCCGAGCCGTGCCGGGGGGGGGGGCGCAGCGCGAGCGTGCCGCCCGCCGGCGGGGGGGGGGGTGCGCGTCTGCTGCCGCCGCCGCCGCCGCCGCCACCGCCGCCGCCGCCGCCGCCGCTGTCGGCGTCGGCGTCCGTGTCCATGGACTGCGCGTCGTCAGCGGGCGGCGGCTCCGCGTCGCCGGCGGCGCTCTACTACCCCACCCCCGCGCCGGCCATGACCGTGCTCGTCGCGGCGGGCGCGCCGCCGCCGCTCGCCGGTGGACACTGCGCGTCGATGGAGGTGGAGCCGCCGCCGGCGTACGCGCCCGCCGACGGGTACGCGCCGCCGGGGGGGGCGTACGTGCCAGCCTCGGTGGGGGTGCTGCCGCCGCCGCTAGGCGGCGGCGGCGGCGGCGCCCTGCCCTCCATGCTGCCGCCCGCTCGGTGGCCCGCCCCCCACGCGGGCGCGGCCGCCGGCAGGGGCGACGGCCGGCCCGGCGGCGGCACCGCCGCGGCCGGCGCGCCCTTTCTCTCCGCCGCCGCCGCCGCCGCCGCCGCCTCTGCCGCCGCGGCGGCCGCGTACGCCACCTCTGTCCCGTCGTCGTCCGCGTCCACGCCAGGTCTCGCCCCCCCCCCGCGCCGGCGGGCCAGCACCGCGACCAGGCCGGCGGCGGGGGGCACTCCGCCCCCCCCTGTGGTTGCCACGATCGCGCCCGTCGTGGCGGCGCGGCCGCTCGCCGCGGGTACCCCCCCTCCCCCCCCCCCCCATCGCCGTGGCCGGCGCCGCCGGCGCCGCCGCCGGCGCCGCCGCCGCTGCCGCCGCCGCCGCGTCGCCCGCTTCGCCCGGCGGCGTCGGCAGCCCGACGGCGGCGGTGGTGCCGGCACGCCGCTGGCGGCGGCGGCGGATGCGGAACCTGGACGAGGTGTCCCACAACTCGGTGCTCGTCGCGCGCATCCTCCGCAACCGCGACTCGGCGCGCCGGTGCAACGACCGGCGGCGGCGGGCGCGGCTGGTCGCCGCCGCCGCCGCCGCCGCGGCGGGCGCTGAGGGGGGGGGGGGGGGGGGGTGGGGGGGGGCGCCGCCGGCGCCCCACCCGCGTCGGCAGCCGCGGCGGCAGCGGCGGCGGCGGCAGCGGCGGCGGCGGCGGCGGCGACGCCGCCGCCGCCATTGAGGGCGACGGCGGCGGCGGCCATGTCGGCGGTGCCGCCGTCGGCGTCCGCGTCGGCGCCCGCGTCGGCCACCCCGTCGGGCACGACGTCCCCGCTGACGCCCGCGTCGCCGGCGCTGTCGGCGGCCATGTCGGCGCCGCCGCCGGCGGGTCGGCTGGTGGCCGCCCGGGGCGTAGACGGCCGCGACGGCCGCGACGGCGGCGGTGGTGGCGGCGGCGGCGGCGGCGGCGGCGGCAGCGGCGGCACCGCGTCGGCGCCCCACCCCGGGGGGGCGCTCGCGCCGCCGCCGAGGCGACGGTCGTCGCTCGCGCGCCTGCGGACCGCCGGGGGGAGCGCGCTGCCGCGCCCGCCATCGCCGGGCGGGTAGGAGGGGCCCCGCCCCGGGTGGCGGAGGAGGTCTCGCTTGCCTTTTTTTTTTTTTTTTGTTCACTGTTGCTTGTCTGTTTTTTGTGCGTCACATCCATAGGTCCATGATACCGGCGTTCCTTGGGGCGTGAGTCTGCCGCGCGCGGTGCTCGTCGGGGTGGCCGCGATCGGCCGACCCGGGTCCGCCGTGTAGGCCGCGGTGAGGTGGGCGTCGTGGGGGCCACGGTGGTTCTAGCACCAGCGCAGCCGCGCCCTCCTTTTGTTCCTTGCGCACGTTGCCCAACAGCGGCACCCGCGTGCATGGCTAGACGTCTCTGGCTGCGCTTACCCCTCTGACCCGCCACACCGACTCCAGGGAACAACGTTTGACGCGCGGGGGGCCCGCCGCACCGAAAGGCGCGACCTCGACCACGCACATCTCCCCTCCCCTCCCCCTCCCGGGTAAAGCCCGTTCCCCTTTCGGCTCCCGTTTGCCAGCAGGCGACCGCGCCCCCCACCCCCCCCCCCTGCGCCGCCGTCACGGTCAGCTGCCGCGGTTGAACTTGACAATGACGCTCTCGTGGAGGAGCGCGTCGAGCCACGGCGGCCGCGGCAGCCCGACCCCGTGGTGGAGCGCCCGCTCCGCCGAGCGGAGGGCGCCCTCGGCCCACGCGTGCTCCTGCGAGTACGCCTCGCCGACCAGGTGCACCGGCGCCTTGTCCGACGCGGGCGGCCCCAGCGGCGCGGCAAACGCCTCGAGCGCGGCGTCGGGGTGGCCCGCGCCGGCGCCCGACGGCGTCGCCACGTGGACGCCCCGGTCCACCCAGCCCGCCGACACGCACGCGGCCGCGTCGGGCACGCCGGCCGGCACGCCCGCGGCGGCGAGCAGCGGGTCGTGCGCGCGGCGGAGGTCCGCGTGGAGGGCGTCCCAGAGCAGCCGCCCGCGGCCGTCGAGGGCGCCCGCCGTCAGCACCCGCGGCGCGTCCGTGCCCGACGTTGCCGTCAGGCCCGCCGGGTCGTACGAGGCGATAAAGCCGCCGCTCGCCGCGCCCGCCAGGTCGCCAATGTTGTAGCTGACGAGCAGGGCGCCGGCGCAGCCAGTCCGCGCCGCCGCGTCGGCGCACGTGACGGAGCCGTCGTGGTAGCGGAGCGACACGGTCGGGCCACCGCTGCCGCCGACGCCGGCGGTCGCGTTGAGGGAGGTCAGCCACCACGCGTCGGCCCACGCGCAGTACGCCTTGGAGAGGCCAAACACGCGCAGCGCGGCGAGGGACCGCTGGAATGCCGGCGTGCCGCCCGCCAGCGGGAGGGACGCGCCGCCGAGCGCGGCGAGGTCCGGCTTGGCGAGGTTGAGGAACAGCCGCCGCCCCGACGTGACCACCCGCCGGTTGGCAAAGCCGAGGACAACCGCCGACCCCCACCGCCGTGCCAGCACCAGCCGGTGCCCATAGTAGACGCGCACGCCCGCCGCCTTGGCCGCGTCGAGCAGCCCGTCGACGACGGAGCCCATCCCCGTCCGTCGGACGCCCGCGCCCGATGCGTCGGCCGCGACGGGCACGACGTAGTCGACGGGCCCGTCGACGGGCGCCCGCCCCGTCGCGATGCCGCGGATGGTCTCGGCGAGCACGTTGGCCACCGCCGCCTGCGCGGCGACGGTGGAGCCCGCGGCGGTGGCGGCCGACAGCGCCAGCTCCTCGGGGGACAGCCCCTCCGCGACCGCCAGCTGGTACACGCTGACCTCGTGTAGCGGCACGCCGCGGTACGTGGCGCCGCGGAGGGCGGCGAGCACCTCGTCCGCGACGGCCATGGCCGCCGCGTAGTCCGCGGCGGTGACCAGCCGCAGCCACCGCGACGCGACCGCCGGCAGCACCGAGCGCGGCCCAAAGAGGAGCCCAAAGGGCGACCGCGGCGCCCGCGGGGAGTCCCCGCCGAGGCCCCACCGCCCCGCGGGGGGGATGGCGTACGGGAGGTCGGCGGTCCACCGCGCCTCCACCTGCGCCGCGACGGTGCGGGAGGATGAAAACGGCACCCCCGCGGCGGGCTCGTACCGCGCGCCGCGTGTCAGCAGCAGCGGCCGGTGGACGGGCGGGCACGCCGTCACCCGGCGGGTGGGGTGGGCGCTCCCGTTGCCACCGCCCGCCGGCGGCGGCGGCAGGCCACGCAGCGCATCGCCGAGCGGGTCCGAGTAGCAGTGGGTGGTCAGGCCGAGGGGCCCCTCGACGAGCGACCGCACCAGCGGGTGCTCCCCGCGGTGGAAGCGGTACGCGCCGACATCGACGGCGGGGGCGGCGCCAAACGCGGGCGGCAGGTCCGTGACGGTGCGGATGCGGCCGCCCGCGCGGGCCGCCGCCTCAAAGACGCACACCGTCGGCGCGGCGGCGGTGGCGCCGCCGGTCGCGGCGTCGACGGCCAGCCGCCACGCGGTGTAGGCGCCGCCAATGCCCGCGCCGACAATCACCGTGCGGCAGTTGTCATAGTCGCCCGCGGCGGCGGGGGCGGCGGCCGCCGCGGCGGCGGCCGCGACGGCAAGGACGGCGGCGGCCGCCGCGGGACGCCGCCGCCGCCGCATGGTGCCGGGACGGGCGGGCCCGGCAAAGGGAGGAGGGAAGGGGGGGGGGGGGGGGGGGGGGCGGCGGCGTCGACACGCGCGGCAGGGGCGCTGTGGGTGAGGGCGCGCGGCGGAGACCGCGACCGCCCGCGGTGATCGGGTCCCGGCGCGGGAGGATCGGCCACCCCCGCGACGCGGCGCGCGCGAGACGCGCCAGTATGCCCTCGCAGAGGCGACCCGCACGACCGGCCGCGTCGGCCGCCCACCCCACCCCCCCCCCCCGGGCCGGACCCGCTTATATCGCGGGGCGCCGAGCCAAGGCCAGAAACGGGCGCCACACGAAAGCACTCGCTGGTGGACGCGGCGCGCATGGAGTGGGGGGGGGGGGCGGCGGCGGGGGGGGGCAGCGGCCCGCGCCGTTGGGTGGTAGACGCGCGGCGGCGGCGCGGGCTGGCCCGCCGCCCGCCGCGCCGCGTCGCCGCCGCCGCGCCGCCGGCGCGCGCGCGGCGGCGACCGCTGCCGGCGGCCGTCACCCGCGCGGCGCGGCAACGCCACGGCGGCAGCCGCGATGGCCGCGGGCGGTGCCTGCCGTCCGCACGGCGGCAGCGAGACCGGTGGGGGTGTGCGGGGGGAGCGATGGGGGGGGGGGGAAGGGAGGGGAGGGGAGGGGAGGGGAGGGGAGGGGGGGGGGGGGGGGGGGGAGTTGCCCGCGGACCCCGCGTGGCCAGGCCGGCTGGGTTACACACTCGCGAGGGAGGGGGCAGGAGCCGGCGGGGTGGGGGGGTGTCAGCCGCCGTCGGGTGGGGGGTGGTGTGGGTGGCCGCGGCGCCGCGGCGCCCGCGGGCGGGCGCCGCCACGGGCGCACCCGCCGCCGCGCGTCGGCCGCCGCGACGGTGGCCGCGGCGGGGCCCACCGGCAGCGGGTCGCCACGAACGGGCGGGTGGCGCGGCGGGGCGGCTGTGGGGTCACCCGGCGGGCAGGACGGGGCTGCCGCTCCACTGGTGGCACTAGTGCGCAGGGGGGGGGAGTGGGAGGGGGGGGGGGGTGGGCGGAACGTCGGCGTGAGCGCGACGGTAGTGGGAGAACAAGGGCTGAGGAGGGGCGAGGGGGGGGCGCGTCTACACGGGGGTTTTGAATGGGAGGCGGGGGGGCGTGCGGACTGTCTGGTGCTGGGTGCGGCCGCGGCACGGCGGGCAAACGGCTGCCAGTCGCTGCCTCCATGCACCGCGTCGCGCCAGGACCCCGCGCGACGCGGATCAGTCCACGAGATCCCGCTCTTCCCCCCCCCTGCCAGACGCGTGCCGCCGCCAGTGGCCGCCCGTTGCTCCACAGCCCAACGTGGCGCTGGAAACGAATCGGCTGATAATCCCGACCGAGTCAACGCGGGTTTGAGGATCAACAATGACGTTCGGAAAACAATTACTTGGCGGTGCAGTCCAAGGAACCAAGATTGGCTGCAGCAAATAGGTCATCAAAGGCTGACTACAGTCGGACTTGGCGTCAGCTGCTCTCGTGACGAGTCCCGCCGTCGTTGTGACACCGTCCACACACATGGCCCACCATCCAAAGAGCGCAGAGGTTCTGCGAACTTCCCTCTCTTGCTTCTCACGGAGGGCAGAACTCTGTCAGTAATGTCGCTAGCGGCCTCCGTGTTGTCGACAGCGGCGCTCTCGCAAGAGAGGGTTCATGTGCGAGTGTCACAAGTACAGTTTCGAACCACCCTCCCCGCCAGTCTTTTTGCAGACTGGGGAACTCTTGGCGGTAAGAGCCCCGCTTGTCTCTGCGGTTGTGAACAGTCACAGCTGGCGGTACCGCCAGCAGCCTGAAAATAGCCGTCTCATCGCGTACCCGGGCTGTCGCGTCAGGCAGGTGCCGCTCTCGAAGACCCCACCTGCAAGAAAGTGGTGACCCGTTGGTCGTTCGCACTTCCCTCGCTCTTGAAAATGTAGTCGCTGATGGTTGGAAGGAGGCATCAGGTCCCCTTCATCACTCGGAGTCGGCTGGTGGCCGCGTCTAGTGCATTGGTCCCGCACGCGTTGGTCACTTCGTCCGTCGTGTGTGAGCAGAGCACCAGCTCGGATCAGTCGAAGAGTACGGTCATGTTCGCGATAGTTACATACCCTACGGATAATTTGGTACAAATATGCACAGAAGTTCGTGTCCTAGAGTCTAGCCAATTGCCCCATTAATGTAGCAATTGTGTTTATTTGGGTTTACGACACACTGGTGCTGCTGCCGCCCCCTCGGCACACCCTCTTGGCGCCTCCGCGTCGTACCGCGGGGCGGACACCAACCCGACGCGGAGCGCTCGGCTGCCGGGCCGAAGGCCGCCTTGCGTGGCGGCACAGGCTCCACCTGGCTGGGGAGTACCCGCCCGGGGGCTGCGTAGCGCCCGCCGGTCGGTGCCACCGCGTCCCCCATGATGGGTGACACGCGGGCTGCGCCACCGCGTAGCCGGCCGCCCATCATGGACACCATGATTGGTCTACAGTGCCTGACATGCAAAATGTGCTCCAGAGCGAGAGAGAGAGACGAGGTGCCCCACCGGCGGGAGTAGGTGGAGGCGCGTGGCCTGTGCTCCCGCCCACGTGGGAAGACGCACGACGCACGGCGCGGGAGATAGGGTCGCCGCGTGGAAAGTACCTCCGCTGCCCCTCTTCCCTCACGAGCCAGGCAGGCCATCCGCGCCTATGAGCGTGCGCGCCCGTGGCGACAACGTGCACGTGTCAGGGGCTACCCTTGGCCTGTTGTCTCCCGCCCCTGCCCGGCACACCATTGGGCGGGCGAGAAAGAGAGCAGACACGCCAGGTGCACCACGGACTCGGGTAGAGGAGCTGGAGCTGCGGTTGTTCCCCTCCACGTGGGGAGCAGCACAACGCTCAGCTCGGGAGCGGCTCTGCGACGCAGAAATTCTGTTTCTCCGCAGCTCCGTCCCCCAGAGGAAACAATAGGGTTGCTTCCAGAAGCTTCATTACCGTGCCTCTCTCGTCGCCCTCACCTTCTCTATGACTATGTGTACGGTCGCATGCCTGGCCCGCTGTACGTACGCCAGTCGAACAGGGGTGCGGGTGCCAGCCGGTGGACCCGGATGCGTAGTGACACTGCGTTTCATCTTTGTAGGGCGCAAAGCGCCCTTGTCGCATACACCCACGCTGCACTCCCATGCACCGTGGTCCCGACCAAGTCTTTGTCGGATGTCTGCGGATCTCCGCGTCTCACACACCTGCCAGCCAGGCTGGCCAGGCGTGACTATGGTAGTGGCCGCCCTTGTGGTCCACGTGCGTGTGTCAGCCGCGCCCCCCCCCCCTTCCCGCTATCCAGTCACCGCAAAGAACAGACGACCACACGGTAGGGTACGGTGGGGTATGCACTCATCACCGGCCACGCAGGTCGCGCGGGGTCAACGTCACCCTCCCCCGCATCCCGCTACTGTACGACGCCAGTGGCCACAAGGGGGCCGAGGGCAAGAGCGCGCCGCTGCCACCGGGGCCCCCCTCACCAATTGCCCGCCCCCCCCCTCCCCCCGTCGCCCGCCGGCCTCCCCGGGTCGCGCCGCGGCGTAGACAGCCGCCCCCACGACGGTGGCCCGCAGCAGCGTCGCCAAGGGCCTCGAGACCGCACCCAACCCTCCCGCCCCTCTCCAGGTTGACCGCGACATCGTCTGGCGGTGGTGACCGGTCGGCCAGGGGAGGCGGGGGAGGCGGGGGGAGACGGCGGCCGCCGGGTGAGGTCGAGCTCCCCACCGCCGCCGCCGCGAATACGCTCCCGCCGCCGCTGGCGTCCACCCCCCCCCCCACCCCAGCGGCCACCACCGCCACCTCACCGCTTCTCCCCACTGCCGCGCAGCGGGCGCGCGCGCACTCGCCAAGCTTACCCAACGCCCCACGTGGAAAACGAAAAGCAACTAGCAGGGCTGCACGGCGGCGCCCCCACCGGCGGTGCGCGCCCCCCGCTTCAGGTCCACGCCACACCCCCCACAGGGGCACCACCACGTTCCGCGGCGACGCCACTCTCCCCCCGCGCCGACCGCCGCCGCTCCGCCGCCGCCACGGCCGCGTCGAGGGTGGCGAGCTCCCCCTCCAGCGCGCCCACCAGCCGCGCGTACGCCAGCGCCAGCCGCGCGACGCCCACGCCCGTCGCCACCACCCCCGCTTCGACCGCCGCGACGGTCGCGGCCACGGCCGCCACGCCGCCCGCCGCCGCCGTCGCCGTCGCAGTTGCCGCGCGGCGGCGGCGGCCGCCGCCGCCGCCGCCGCCGCCGGTGCCCACCACCACCCCGTCGGGTGCGAGGAGCGCCGCCACGTCCGCGGCGGCGAGCCCGTCGACGCCCGCTGGGCCGGTGCGGAGGAGCTCAGCCGCGTCCGTAGCGGCCATGGCGAGCCGCGGCGCGGCCGCCGCGACGCCCGCCGCCGCGGCGGCGGCGGCGTGGGCGGTGGGGGGGGGGGGCGCCGCGACCGCCTCGAGGTGGGGGAGCGCGTGGACGGCCGCGACGGCGGCGGTGGCGGCGGGGCCGAGCGCGGCGAGCAGCCGCGAGCGGGCCGCGGGGAGGGCCACCACCAGGGGGGGGAGGGGGGGGGGGGGGGGCGGACGGGGGCGGCGGCGCCAAAGACGACGCGCTCGAGCGCCTCGACGCGGGACTCCAAGGCATCCAGAGCGGCCGCGTCCATCGTAAAAGGGCAACTCAAGAGAAAAAAAGGGGGGGCGGGGGAGGGAGGGGGACGACGAGGGCCAGGGAGAGGCGCCCCAGTCACGAACATCAACCGGTCTTTGGTTGCAGGTGGGGGGGTGTGGCGCCGCAAGAGAGTGAAGCGTCCGAGAGAGAGAGAACGACACGGCACGCGCGCGCGCCCGGTCGCCGTCGTGTTGCCGACGATGCAGGACAAGCAGTAAGTCGTAATTACTGAGTTGCCTGCCGCTTCTGAGATAGATTCACCACACCCACGCGTTTGGCCATGACCACGCCGGCGTCGCGCCCCCTGACGTGTTTGCCGCGTGCCCGGTCTTCTTCCTCCTTCCCAGCCGCGTGACCGGCGGCCGCGGCAGAGGCGCAGTGCGGGCGACACCCGAGCGCGTCGAGGGGGCGCTGCTGGTGGTCTTTTCCCCCCCGTCGGGCGGTGCTTTTTGGGTACGCCACAAACCGACGCCGGGTGATGGGGGGGGGGGGGGGGGGGGGGGGGGGGGGCCGGCGGCCATGGCATTGCCCCGCCGTCGGTGGTCCCCGGTGGACACTGTCTGCGCGCCTCGCCCGTGGGGCAGGCTTGGGCACCGCGCCTCGGGAGAGTGTAGGGGAGGCGGCAAGCCTTTCCTCCTCACGGTCGCCCTGCCTGCGTGGGCGGTCGGCGTGTTTGGTCAGGGACCCGCCTGTGTAGAGTGACGGGGGGGTAGGGATTGGGCGTGATACGGACGAGGCGAGGCGCACGCCGGGATGGACAGGGTGCACATTCGTACAAGCGCCAGTCGTGGCGCGCCTGGGACAGTGTCGATGGAGCCTACGAAAAAACGAAACATCACCAGGAACGGGGCGGGAGTGGGCGGTCACCAACGCGTGGCGCCCCGCTCCCACCTCCCCCCTACCCTACACGGCCCCGTGCATGTCAGTGCAATCAATCAACCAGTAAGCACGCAACGGCGGAGCGAGGAGCGGGGGGCGTGGCCCCCTCATCCGTCCACACCTTGCCCCCCCACGCACCCCTCTTCCTCAACCCCACGTCAACACTCCCCCCCCCCCCCACCGCCCCCCCCCCCCCCGCCCCCAACGCCATCTCTCTACCTGCGCCCATACCCGTCCGTCGCGTTGGCACGGAGGTCGCTATACTCTGGGCTGTCCAGGACGGGCATGCCCATGTCGCGCGCCTCGCCGCCGGCCCCCGCCGCCGTGCCGGCCGGCGCCGACTCGTACGTGCCCGCGCCGCCCGCTGCGAGGCCGCCCGTCAGGCCGCTCATCATCTTGCCGCCAAACGAGGCGGGCTCCTCCACGCCCGCCCCGTACTCGTCGGCGGCGGGAAAGTCGGGCGCCTCGGGCGGCACGCCATACGGCGCCGGGTCCACCGCGGGCACCGGCGGCGGCGGCACCGGGATGGCCGGCGGCGGCGGCGGCGGCAGCGGCCCGTCCGACCCGGAGCGCACGTTGGTGTAGTAGGACCGCTCCTTTTCGCCCATGACGGGCGCCGGCGGCGGGGCGCCGTCCATCGTCGACGCCGTCGACGCCGTGTCCTTGCGGCCCACCAGCCCGTACGGCGACGCCGCCGCCGCCCCAACGCCCGTCGCGCCCGCCGCCGCCACGCCCGGCAGCGCCGACGCCGCCGCCACGTCGGCGCCGTCCCCCACCGGTGTCACGACCGGGGCGGTGGCGCCCTCGGCGGCGAGCCCCCCCTCCACGCCGCCCGCCGCGGCGGCCGCCTCCCCAGCCGCCGGCGACTCGGCCGGGATCACAAAGCCCGGCGGCGGCGGCGGCGACGACGCGCCGACCGGCCCCTCCCCAATCTGGTAGTCGTGCATGTTGGCGCCCGCCGCCGCAACGAGCGGCACCGCCGCGGCGCCCGCCGCGAGCGGCGCCACGGGGAGGCCGCCCGTCTCGCCCGCGCCCGCCACGACCGCGGCGGCGGGCTCGACGGGCGCCACCACGGGCGGCGGCGGCGGCTCGGCCGCCGCCGCGGGCGGTGGCGGCGGCGGCGCGCGGACGGTGGCGGCGGTCGCGCCCGTGGCGGCGGCGGCCTCGCCCGTGCGGACGTGCGTAAAGATGGCAAACGCGGCGAGGCCGAGCGCCGCGACGCCGAGGGCGCAGCCAATGAGGATGGGCACCAGGTTAGAGCCGCCGTCATCCGTGTCGCCCGCGGCGACTTCCACCTCGGACGCGCCCACCGCTACCGGTTCCACCGTCGGCTGCTCCGTCTCCTCTGGCTCATCGTCATCAATGTCCGTGTCCTCCTCGTCGACGGGGACCGGAACGGGGACGGGCGCCACGACGGGCGGCTCGGGGGTGGCCTCCGTCGGTGTCGGCGTTGGCGTCTCCACGTCGACCGGCTCGGGCACGGGCACGGGCGCGGGGACGGGCGTCACCGGCGGCACGGGCGTTTCGTTGGCCGGGACGGGCGGCGCGCGGGGCCCACCCGGCCCCGCCACGACAATGCTCCCCACCGCCGTCGCCTCGGTCGCGTCCGTGCCCGGCGGGATGTTTTCGCCGCCGGCGGTGGGCTCCACCCCCGCCCCCTCCGCCGTCTGCAGCCGCACCGTAAAGTCCGTTCCGTCGCACGCCGGCTCGCTATCCATATCTTGGTTGAGCCCCCCCCGCCCCACGTACCGCGCGTACGCGAGCGCCGGGTCCGCCTCGCCCGGTGCAGACTGGGGCAGCGCCGCCGCGTAGCGGGTGGCGTAGCGCGTCCGGCCGTCGTCGGTCTCCTCGCCGTCGCCGAGGGTGGTCAGCGCCCACTCCTCCACGGTCGTGTCCGTCGCCGCCGCCGACAGCGCACGGATGCACGCGTCGATGGGCACCGTGTAGGCGCCATTGGGCGGGCCGCCGGTGGTGACGGCCAGCGGGAAGATGGTGTTGCGGCCCACTGACGGCGGCGGCTCGGGCGCCGCGACGGGCGTCGCGAGCGGCACCCCCGCGTCCGTCTCGGTCTGCTGCCGCGCCGCCGCCGCCGCCGCCGCCGCCGCCGCCGCGGCGGCGGGGCCAACCAGCGGCGACGCCGATACGGCCGCGGCGGCGGCGAGCGCGGCGCCCACCACCGACACGGCCGCGGCGGCCGCCACGCGACGCGTCATGGTCCAAGCAGACGGCGGCGCGGCCGCGCGGCACGTCTGCAGTGGAGGGGGGGAGCGGGGGGAGGGGGAAGGGGGAGGGGGCGACAACGTGCCGACGGTCGCGCGCGCGGGGCGGGGCAAGCGTGCGACCGCGGCGACCGCGGCGGTAGGGGGGGGGGGAAGGGGAAGCCGCGGACGGTGCGCGACGGAGATCGGGTCGGCGGGCGGGGCGCGGCGCCGTCCAGCCGGCCGGCGCGGGGCGAGGCACGTGAAAAGCCAGCCGGCGGCTGAGGTCGCCGAGCCGGGGGGGGGGGGGGGGGGGAAGAGTGCGGGGCAGGCGCGGGGAGGCGGCGGCGGCGGTGGCGGCGGCGGCGGCGGTGGCGGGGGGGGGACACGTTTGGGCGCCGGCGGGGGACGGTCGCGCGCGGCAGGCCGCGCGCGGGGGCGGGCCTATAAACGAGCAGGGGGGCAGCCGTGGTGGTGGGGGAAGGGGGGGGGGCGCGCCACCCGCCCGCTGCGGCGGCCGGCCCCGCGGCGGCCGCCCCCGAGACGCGGCGGCCGCCCGCGTCGGCGGCGGCGGCGGCGGCGGCGGCGGCGGCTCCGCCCCCCCTCCCCCCCCACCGCCGCGTGAGCGGCCGCCGCCAACGACAGCGGCCGGCGTGGCCCCCACCCGCGGCGGCGGCGGCGGCGGGGTGTGCCGCGGCCGGCCACTCCCCCGCGCGCGCGCTTCCCCCCCACCCCCCCCCCCCCTCCCTCGCCGCCACCCGCTGGGGCGGGGGAAGCGCGACGCGGCGGCGGCCGAGCCGCCGCGCGCGTCGCGAGCCCCCGCGGGCGCGCGCTCGCGGCGGGGGTGAAAAAAAAAAAAAAAAAAAAAAAAAAAAAAAAAAATACAGAGAAAACAGCACGAAAGACTGCGCGGCGGGGGTGTGTGTGGGGGCGCGACCGCGTGGGCGGGCCGCGGCGGGGGGGGCGCCCCTCCTCCCCACGCGACGCGGTCTACACGCGCCGCCGTGCGGTGTAGAGGGGCACCTGGGGGTGTGGGTGGGTGGGTGGGTGGGTGGGTGGGGTAGGTGGCACGGCGGGTGGCTTTGGTGGGTGGGTGGCGTGGGTGGGCGTGGCCGGCCGGGGGGGGGGGGGGGGGGGGGAGCGAGAGCGGAACCCGCACAACGGCTCCTGCGCCCCGCCCCCGCCCCGCCCCCGCCCTCCTCCCGCCGTCGCGCGAGCGGAGCGGTTGACAGTTTTGGGCGGGGGCGGCCGCCGCGGCGGCGGCGGCCGGCCGCCGCACCCGCGGCCTGGGATGACAGTTTTGGGGGGGGGTGGGGGGGGGGGGGGGGGGGGGGGGGGGATGGCTGGGCGGGGCGGCGGCCAAACGGGTGGGGGGGGGAGGGGGGCGGCGGGTTGGCCGCGCCGCCGCAGCGTGGGCGGCGGCGGTGGCGCCCTTCCCCGCCCCCGCACACCCTTGTCACAGCACCTTTGGGGGGGGGGTCCGCCACCCCTCGGCCGCCCACCGTCACCCTCTCCGACGGCCGCATCCCCCCTCCTCCCTCCCTCTCCCACCACTCCCTATGTGCCAGGGGGGGCGCCGCGGCAGCGCACCGCCCCGCAGGCGTCGCCGTCCGTCCCGACCGTCACCCACGCACCCCCGTGGCCCTGTGGGGTCCGTGCGGCGGTGGCGACACGCTGGGACGCGCGGCGGGCGCCGCGGCGGGCCACCGCCGCCGCCCCGCCGGCCGCCCCGTGCCGGGCCACGACCGCCGCCGCGGGCGGCGGCCGCGGCAACCGCCCAGCCAACCGTGCTCGGCGGGCGCGGCAGCCCGTCTGTGCCGGCAGAGGTGGCCCCCGCTGCGGCGGCTGCGTGCACCTCGGTGGACGGGAAGGCCCCCCCCCCCCCCCCCCCCCCCCCTCCCATCCCCCTCAACCGTCACACCCCACTCGCGGCCTTGCGCCAGCAGTCCCCCCCCCCCCCCGCCCTTGCGGCACCCGTTGTGCGCCACTCACCCACCCACTAGGGCAGACACCGACCACCCTTTGGGGGCGAGCAGCTGCCGCCGACGATGGGCAGGTAGGTGGGGGGAGCGGGGGGGGGAGGAGGCGACCGCTCTGCGGCTGCTAGCCTTCCTCGGCAGCAGCCAACAGGCGGGCCCGCCTTCCCGTCGTCGAGAACGCCCCTGTCAACTGCATCGTCTGTTGGGGGGGGCGGGTGCGTCTGCCGCCTCCCCAGCACCCGCCCCCCGCAACATGTGAGAGGGGAGGGCGCGCAACGTCTGCCACCACCATCCCTCCTCTCCTCCTCGCGTCTCTGATCACCACGAGTGGGGGCTCTGACCGCCGCACAGTTGGTCCCTGTATACGTCACGCGTCTGATCCAGCGTGGAGCGGTTGACAGCGGCAGCGGTGGGCCTGCAGCCGTGCGAGGGGCGAGAGAGCGAGGAGGGGGGGGGGCGGAGGAAGCGCGTGGGGCTGGGCGTTCCTCGCCTTCCCGGTGCAATGGCACACGATTACAGATCTACGGCTGCGGCGGTTCGACGCCGCGCCCGGCGTTGACACCCGCTCAGCCGTCGACGCGGTGCCACCCCGGCCGCCGCGGCGGGCCAGCACGACCGCGACCGGGATGGATCCACCAATTGGGTGCGAGCGGTGGCGCTTGTCACGGACGCTTCCGGCTCCTTCCCCGCCACAGACGCGTGTACGTACCTGCCCACCCCGGCGCGCCTCCATAATCGCATCCGCCCAGTGGGCTTCAGACGATTCCGTCTCTTCCGTTCTTCTCTTCTTGCAAGCGCCGCTCCATGCAGAGATCCTAGGCACCCCTGCGCGTCTGATTGAAGGTGCGCTGACAAGCGGCAACTGGCAAAGCCGAGCAGCGTAGGGGCGCCCTCTGGACAGGCCAGCCTCCTCCTCTCTGGGAGACCTGCCCGTCTTCCTTGCAGGAGGAAGCCGACGATGAAACGCAGTGGGGCAACCCAGCCAACTTGGACGGAGGTCTGCAGACGAGTGCTTTCAGAAACTCTTAGCGCGCCAATAATTAACTGGGCGTGCTACCAAGGGACCCAACCAGCCACGCGGAAAAGTGAGAGAACAGATATCATATCGGCTTGCCCCGCAACGGCTGCCAAACGAAGTCACGTGGACGCGTAGCGGCAATGGGTGGTGGTCGGCCGCGCACGCCGTGTCCGCGTTGTCCACGTGGGCGTCGGCGCTACCGCACAGAGCGAACCGGCGCTGGCCAGATCATGGCAACGGGGGCGTGCGGAGCGAAGCGCTGTCGCCACGGCCACCCTCTGCCGCCAGCACTCCACCGGCTGGGCGGCGCACCCGCTCGTGGGCGTGGATGCCCATCCCAGCCGCACGCCCAGCCTGTACGGACGGGGGCCGAGGCCGGCGGATCCACGGCCGACCGCAGCCTGCTTGCCTTTGCAGCGACCGACCCGCCAGTGCCCATCCCCTCCAGCTCATGGGCGCGGTCACACCACCCCCGGCAGCGGCGCGGATCGGCCGCACGCCGCGGGTTTGCCAACAGAGCACAGAGAGGGGAGGCGGGGGGCAGCGTGGTACGCACCCCGCCCGCGAGTGCCGCTCGACCCCACCCCGCCGTCGACCGTGCACTGGATGGGCGCCGGCGCGGCGGGGAGGCGGCGGTGGCGGGCACGCCGCCGCCAGCACCGCGCGGCCTGGACGGCAACGGGCGGCCCAGCGTGGTCGACACGCTGTGAGCGACAGACGCGACAGCAGGCGGCCGGCTGAAGGACCGGCGCGCACTCGCCCCGCGCCGGCGGCCCAGCGGCCGCTCCGCCAGCGCAAAGACTGCCGACCGTGGCTGGGGGGGTCTGCCTGCGCCGCCGTCGCCACACGTGACGGGGGGTTTCGTATGCATGCCGCGCCACAGCCGCCCCACGTAACGGAGCATTTCGTACGCGTACACCAGTAACCGCCCTCCACCGCCCCCCCACCCACCTCGAGCCGCCCCCACTTTCACGCTGCGCCCGCCACCAGCGGCTGCTCAGCGGCACCGACCGCTGGTCCACTGCTAGTCACCCCCGGCCACCAGCAGACGGCCTACCGGCAGAGGGGACCCACGGCCAGACGGACGGGCTCCCCCCGCCCTCCTCGCCGCCGCGCGCCGGCTTCCGGCCGCAGCAGTCCCCTTCCTCGTCTCCCACAAACGTTCTGCGGCAACGGCAGCCAGCGCGGCCCGCCCCATTCTGTTGCGACCGTGGCAGCGGAGGCGGAGATCCCGATAACAGCGCCGCGGCCGCCGCGGACGGGGCTCCGCCGCCGTGCCACAGCCAGACGGCCGCGGGCGACCCGTCCCGCCAGCCGCCGATGCATGAACGACCGCTGCCGTCGACACGCCCGTAGGCACACACACGTACGCACACGGAACCGCAGGCCCGGGAAGCCCGCCGCACAACAGCCAGCCGCCACGGTGGCACCACAGGGGAAAGTCGGGGGGTGGAGGGGGGAGTGGGGGTAGGAGCCCGCCGGCGGAGTGCGTTGTTGAAGGTGTACGGCACCAGATGCAGCGACTGGTCGCAAAGGCGGTGGCCACCGCCGCAAGGGAAGACGACAATGGCAGCAACGGCAGGCCCAGACAGTGGCGCGTGGCGCAACGAGGCCCGGCGGCACGTCGTGCAGCGTAGCCCGTTCAGGTTGCACGCGGGCCCCGTTTGGCACCTCGGCCACGGCTGCTGGCAAGGAGATGGGAAAACAGCAGGTCGTCCACAACGCCACGCCCATCACTGTCCACCGCCGATGCCGTCGCCGCTGACCGCCGCCGCCTGGGCTGGCACCACCCCCGGCCGCGCCAGCGGGCGCCCTCCCGCCCATCCCGAAACCCACCCGCGCCGCGCACCGCCGTGCCGGCGTGCAGGCACAGGCAGCCACGGGCGCGCCTGGCCCGAGCGCGGCGCGCCTAGCGCCGCGCCGCAACGCCACCCAGGAACGTGGCGGCCATCCGCGCGGCCGCGGCACGGGCGGTGAGCTCCCCCCGCGCGAGCCGCGGGCGGAGCGCCGCGGCCGTCGCGGCCGTCGCCGCGTCGGCCGCCGCGGCGGCGGCGAGGAGCTCCTTGAGCTCCGCCCGCGCCCACGCGTCGCGCTGCGCGGCGCGCTCGGCGAGCAGGCCCGCCGCGGGTGGGCGGGACAGCGCCCGCCACAGCGGCAGCACATGCGCGTCCCACACGTCAATGGGGCGGAGGACCGCCTCGGCGTCGACGCCGCCACCGGTGGCGGTCGGGTCGGCCGCTGGAGCGGGTGACGGCGGCGATGACGGCGGCGACGGCGGCGGTGGCGACGCCGTCACAGACCCCCCCGGCGCCGGCGCCGAGTCACACAGCACCACCCGCGGGCGCCAGTACCGCCGGCGGGAGCGGACGAGCGACACGGCGGCGGCGTAGTCTTGCCGCGTCGACCGCGCGGCAGACGACGGGCGCGGGGGTGGAGGCGGCCACGTGCCCCCCCCTCCCCCCTCCGCCCCCGCCGCGGCCGGCTGCCCCCGCGCGGCGGCCTTGTGCACGACGACGACGTCGGCCAGGTCCAGCACCCCCCGCTTGGCAGCCTGCAGCCCGTCACCCGCCGCCGGGGGCACCAGCAGCACCAGCGCGTCGGCGACGGCGGCGGCGGCGGCCTCGCTCTGGCCCACCCCCACGCTCTCGACGAGGACGGTGGCGTAGCCGGCGGCCTCGACGAGCGCCACCGCCTCGTCCGTCCGGCGGGCGACGCCGCCGAGCGCGCCCGCCGACGGCGTCGGCCGCACGTACGCGAGCGGCGACCGTGAGAGGCCCGCCATGCGGGTCTTGTCGCCGAGGATGGCGCCGCCCGAGCGGGGGGACGACGGGTCCACCGCGAGCACCGCCACCCGCTCGCCGCGGGCGGTCAGGGCGGTGCCGAGGGACTCGATGAAGGTGCTCTTGCCAACGCCGGGGCTCCCCGAGATGGCCACCCGCAGGGACGGTGGCCGCGGCAGCCGCGGCGACACTGGCGGCGACACCCGCGTCGCCGCCGTCGTCGTGCCCGTGCCACCCCCCCCGCCGTCCACGTCGCGGCCGCCGCGGTCGCCAGACCGAGTGGGGGCACCCCCGGGGGCGGCATCCACCCGGCCCGCCGCCGCGGCGAGCACCCGCTCCAGCAGCGCCGTCGCGGCGGGCAAGTGCGCGGCGGCGGTGGACTCGACGAGCGTGATGGCCCGGCTGAGCGCCCACGTCTCCCCGCGTAGCACCGCATCGGCCAGCGCCGCAACACGCGGCGGGCCCCCCATACCACGCAGGAGCGGAACCGGAAGGGGGCGGGGGGGGGGGGGGGGGGGGGAAGGGGGGAGGGGGTTGAGGCAGGAGGCGGGGAAGAGGAAGGGAAGCGAGGAAGCGGGCGGGGAAAGGGGAGCGGCCGCCACCGCCCCGCCACGGCCGCCGCCGCCGCCGCCGCCGCCGCCGCCGCTGCCGCCGCCGCCGCCGCCGCCGCCGCCGCCGCCGCCGCCGCCGCCGCCGCCGCCGCCGCCGCCGCCGCCGCCGCCCCCACACGCACACGCGCTCAGACGCGGCGACGCCGTTCCGTACGGTGCGGCCGGCGGGGCGGGGCGACCGACGCGCCGGCCCGTGGCGCGCGGACCATGCCGCGGCCGCCGCGGCGGGCGGCGCGACGCGGCGGCAGCGGCGGCCGGCCGGCCGCGCGGCGGCGAGCGGGGGGGCAGAGCGGGAGCGGGGGAGAGGGGTGGGACGGCGGCTGCTGGGAAAACAGCGAGGGGGGGGAGGATGGCGGTGGGGGGGAAAAGGGAGGATGGCGGTGGGGGGGAAAAGGGAGGATGGCGGTGGGGGGGAAAAGGGAGGATGGCGGTGGGGGGGAAAAGGGAGGATGGCGGTGGGGGGGAAAAGGGAGGATGGCGGTGGGGGGGAAAAGGGAGGATGGCGGTGGGGGGGAAAAGGGAGGATGGCGGTGGGGGGGAAAAGGGAGGATGGCGGTGGGGGGGGGGGGGGGGGAGGATGGGCGTGAGGATGGGGGCGAGGGCCACGGGCGACCAGCGGCAGAAGCCGCGCACGTGGTGTAGTAGAGGAAACTACTGTAGGGGGAACGCTGACGGACCTCTCTCCAAAGTGCACAGCACACCTCGCACAGTAAGATGCTACTAGCCGAAACGGCGGTACATACGGGACGGACAAGAATTCAACACCAAAAGTTGTGCCCACAGTCGGGGTTGGTCGGCCACCCGCGGTGTGCCTCTCTGTGTGGATGCACGCTCGCCGGCGGCGACCGGACCTGACATTCCCTGCCCACCCACGCCAGCCGCCGCCGGCGACCGCGGGCGGAGCGGAACGAGGGAAACCAAGCGACCGCCACCTGCCGGTTGGCATAGGAGGGAAACAAGGACAGTGGGGGGGGGCGGCCGCCGCCACGCCGCCCCGATGGAACTCGGCCACGCGACACGCCGTCGCGGGCGGGGGGCGGCGCGGGCGGGCACGGCCGCGGCCGACGGCGGCATCCCCGTGCACCCATGGCCTCCGCCGCCGCCACCGGCAATGGCGGTTGGCCGCCGCCCGCCCGCCCGCCCGGCCCGCCCGCCCGCCCGCCGCCGCCGCCACCGCCGCCGCCGCCGCCGCCGCCGGGCGTCCCCGTCACCACCGCGGCGGCGAATGGGTGGCGGCGGCGGCGGCACGGCCCGCCGCCGTGGCGCGGCGCGCACGCCCGCACGCGGCGCGGTGACCCGCACGCGCTCCCGCCCTCCCGCCCGCGGCGGAGCCGCATCGACCGCCGCGGCGGTGCCGCCGCCGCCGCCACCGCCGCCGCGGCGGTCGCCGCCGCCCCACACCGCCGTAGCGGCCGCCGCCGCCGCCGCCGCCGCCGTCGCCGTCGCCGCTGTGGGTAGCCGCCCCACCGGCGACGCCCCGTTTTCCGCCCGGTGGAGCCGCGCGTGGCGGGAGCGGCTGGCGGTGGCCCGCCACCTGACGCACGTCCTGCTCCGCGCGGGCGTCTTTGAGGGCGCCGGCCGGTACGCGCTCAAGCTGGCGGTGACGGTGCTGGCCATCCACGCGCTCTTCCTGGCGAGCGGCACGAGCGAGTGGACGACGCGCTGGGGCGGCAACGCCACCCTGCTCGCCGTCATTGTGCACTGTGACCCGACGGTAGGGGGCGGGCTGCAGCGCATGTTTTTTCTCTCCCTGTGTGCGCTCTTTGCGACCGTCTGGGGGTGGGTGACGCTGCGACTGTCGGTGGCGGTGGCCGTGACGGACGGCGTGGACGGTGCGCGGGAGCTCCTGGCGCTCCCCGTCATGATCGTGTCGACGGCGCCGTCGCCGCTGTGGGTAGCGGCGGCGACGCGGGCGTCAAGCGACGAGTGGAAACAGCAACAACAACACAAAAAAAAAAAAAGAAAGAGCGGCCGCTCACCCGCTCCGGTGGCCGCCGCGGGCGGCCGCCGCCCCACCGGCGGTGGGGTCCCGCGCCAACGGCGGCAGTGGTGGCGGCGGCGGCGGCGGCAGCGGCGGTGACACTGGCGGCGGCAGCGGCGGCGACACTGGCGGCGGCGGTCTGCGCTGTGCGACGGGACAGAGGAGGCTTCCCCAGCAGCGGCACGAGGGACTCGTTTGGGGTGTCTGCCCACGCACGAGGGGGCTCCTCGTCGTGGTGGGTCTGCCCGTGGCCCCGCGGGACGGTGACGCGCCCAGCGCGTGTACCGCAGGCAGCACCCGGTACACGGTGTGCGTGGACAGCGCACCCCCCATTGGGTGGCGCCCTTGATCCTCTCCTCGCCGCGGCGGCCGCCCGCGTCGACGGTGCGTCTGCTCCCTCCCCTCCCACACAGCACCCTGTTTGAGAATCAGCGGTGCAAATTATTTCATGATTGGCCCCAAAAGACCACACACTTGTCGCGTTTGGACATTGTTTCCTCTATATACAAGAGACTTGGATGACAATCTCGAGCTAGTGCCAGCGTCATGTACGCCGGTGGATGCCGTGCATTGAAAGTCTCAACTATTCTTTCAGGACACATATCGGGCTTTGCAGTTTACATCACAAAGTCGAGACGGAAGAAAAGTGTGCTTACGACTGCGGGTTATAATCCAGCGACCCAGTCGGATAATATTTTGGGGCGCGGTGCACGCCCCCGGGCCGGGCGCCCACGCTGCACGCCCTGCCGCCGCGGCCGCGGCGCGGTTCCAGCAGGGGGAGGTCGCCACGCCGGCCATGCTTGGCCCGACCGGCGGGGCGGGGGGGGGATCTGCCGTGGGCCCACCCCCCCCACCGCCGCGCCGGCCATTCCCGCTGCCGCGGGATACTTGGCGGTGGCGGTGGAGGCGGGCGGGCGGCGGCGTCGGCAGCGACCACTGCCCGTCCACGGCCACGTCGCGACGCGCCGTTGCTCCCCCTTCCCCCCCCCCCCCCCCACCCCCCGGTTGCCGCCCTCTCGTCTGGCTGCCATTGTCCCCCTCTGCTGCTCCGCCTACCTTCCCTAGTTCCCCCCCCCCCCCTGTCCCCCCACCGCTGCCTTCCCCCCACCCCCCCCCCCCCCCCCCCCCCCCCTTTGGCCGCCATGGCGCGGGGTGTCCCGTCGGCAGTGTCCCCCCGGGCGGTCACCGGCGGCACCCGCCCGTGGGCCGCCCGGCTGGCCGCGCTCCTCCGCTCCCGCCGGTTCCACCGCGCCCTCAAAGGCGCCGCCGTCTACTCGGCCGCGACGGCGTTTGTGTACGTGCCGCCGCTGACCGCGGCGGTGCGCTCGTACATGCTGTTTGTGCCGCTGACGGTGGTGCTCAACCCGCCGGGCGTGGCCGTCGGCGCCGCCCTGCAGGGCCTCACCCTCGCGCTCATCGGCGCCGCCGTCGGCCTCGCCGCGCTGGTGGTGCTCGGCCAGCTCGCCACCACCCGCGTCGCGCTGGCCGTCACGTACAGCGTCTACCTGTACGGGCCGTCGTACGTGCGCGCGACGGAACCGTCGCTGGTCATGCCCGCCCTCCTCTCCCTCATCATCCCCGCCGGGTCGCTTTGGGAGATGGGCGTCGCGGGCGCGTTTGTGGCGGAGCTGTTTGCCGAGGCGGCCACCGCCGTCGGGGCGGGGCTGGGGCTGTCCCTCGCGGGCAGCGTGCTGCTGTTTCCCGAGTTTGCCACCGCCGAGGCGGGCGCCAAGCTCGTCGCGTTTCTCACCGCCGCCGCGGACGTCACCCGCGCGTTTGGTGACGAGTACCTCTACCTGCCGCCGGCGGGGCCGGCCCGCAACGGCGACGGCGACGGCGACGGCGACGGTGACGGCGGCGACGACGGGGGTTGGGACGGCGACGGCGACGGCGATGCGCCATCGCGAGGGGCGCGTGGCGTGGACGCGGCGAAAGAGGCGCTGGTGACCAAACGCCACGCCGCGATGGACGCGATGGACGCGGCGCTCGGCGCGCTCGCGCCCGCCGTGGAAGGGGTGCTCCTCGAGCGCGCGGAGCTGAGCTTGACCACCCTCCGCGAGTCGCTGGCGGTGTGCCACCGCATCCAGCGCACGCTCGTCGCGGCGATCGTGACGCTGCCCTTCCTCCGCCGCGGCACCGCCGACGATGACTTTCTGCGGCGCTCGCGCGTGCGCTTCCTCGCGAACGTCGAGGCCCCCGCGCGGGCGCTGTTTGACGGCCTGGCCACCTACCTGGACCACGCGGCGGACTATTATGGGGCGCCTGCGCAACAGCAGCCGTGCGTGCAGCGGCTGCGGGACGACATGGACGGCCTGCGGTCCATGCTCGAAGACTACCAGTCGGCCCACCAGCGGGGCCTGACGGCGCTGTGGAAGGAGCCCCAGTTCTTGCCGTGCGGCGGCGGGAGGGCGGGTCGCGGCGGCGGCGGCGGGAACGACGGGAGCTCTGCCGACGCCCCGCCAGACGACGACGCCGACGACGCGGCGGACACGGACGCGTCGGCGGTCGCCGAGGAGCGCAGCCTCCTCCGGTGGGAAAAGATCACGCGCGGCGCGGGCCTCCGCTACGCCACCCAGGGCCTCGTCGGCAGCTGTGGGGAGCTGGCAGACCTCCTCGACGCCGCCCAGCGGTGCCAGGCCGACGCGGCGGGCGTGCGCGCCCGGCTGCTCGCCATCCGCAACGCCTTCCTCCCCGCCGCGGTGCTCCACCCGATGGCCACCGCCGCGCGGCTCCGCCGCCGCGTGCGGGCGGTGAAGCGGCTGCCGCCGCAGCGCAGCGGCGGGACGCTCCACGGGATGCTGTCGCCCGCCGACGCGCGGCGCAAGGCCGCCGGCGGTGGCGCCGACGGCGACGGCGGCGGCGACGGCGACGGCGGCGGCGACGGCGACGGCGGCGGCGGTGGTGGTGGCGGTGGTGGTGGTGGTGGCGGTGGTGGTGATGGGCGCCGCCGTGGCGGCAGGGTGGGTGGCCACGGGGACGACCGCGGCGCCGTGGGGGGCCGCCGGAAGGAGGGCAAGTCCGCCCGCCGCCCCACGGGCGACGCCCCGTTTTCCGCCCGGTGGAGCCGCGCGTGGCGGGAGCGGCTGGCGGTGGCCCGCCACCTGACGCATGTCCTGCTCCGCGCGGGCGTCTTTGAGGGCGCCGGCCGGTACGCGCTCAAGCTGGCGGTGACGGTGCTGGCCATCCACGCGCTCTTCCTGGCGAGCGGCACGAGCGAGTGGACGACGCGCTGGGGCGGCAACGCCACCCTGCTCGCCGTCATTGTGCACTGTGACCCGACGGTAGGGGGCGGGCTGCAGCGCATGTTTTTTCTCTCCCTGTGTGCGCTCTTTGCGACCGTCTGGGGGTGGGTGACGCTGCGACTGTCGGTGGCGGTGGCCGTGACGGACGGCGTGGACGGTGCGCGGGAGCTCCTGGCGCTCCCCGTCATGATCGTGTCGACGGCGGTGTTTACGACGGGCAGCTTTTACATCTTGGCAAAGAAGTCGCGCTTCTTCTACTGCGGCATCATGCTCCAGGTGGTGTACCAGGCCATTGTCTTCCCAGGCTACCTGTACCTCCGCAACCTGACCGGGCCACTGGACATGGCCACCGTCCACGCCTTTACGTTGGAGCGGCTGTCGGGCACGGGCCTGGCGCTGGGCATCATCTTTATCTCGCAGGTGCTGGTGTACCCCAACCTGGCACGCGACGGCATCAAGGTCCTCCTGGCCGACACGCTCCTGCGCACGCACTCGTGCTACTTGCTGCTCACGTCGTCGCGCACCGTCGAGGGCGGCGACGCCTCGCGCGCCGCGACGACCGCGGCGATCCTGGCAGAGGAGCGGGCGCTCGCCGACGCGGTCCGCACGCTGCGCGTGCAGCTGGGCTTTGCCGTCGCGGAGCCGCGCCTCGAGGCGACCTACCCGGCAGACATCATGGCGACGTTGCTGACCAACCTGGAGGCCGTCCTCAACCACCTGACCTTTGCGTCGCTCATCCTTCAGAGCGGCATCGAGCGGGTGCGGCACGCGGAGGTGCGCCAAAACGTGGCCTCCTTACGCGTCGCCCTGTCGGTGCAGCTGTTTGCGATTGCCGCGGCGGTGCGGGCGGGGCTGGCGCTCCCGCCGCGCCTCCCCGACGCGCTCCGCATCCGCCGCAAGCTCCTCTGCTCCATCGTCTACCACGTGCAGCGGATGCACGCGGAGGAGGTGGGCGCGCCGCCGCCGCCGCGGCTGGGCGCGCCGACGCCGGCGGGCGGCCTCGCGACGGGGGCGGGGGGGGGGGGGGGGGGGGTGCCCCGCGCCCCCCGGCGGACGACGCGGCCGACGGGATTGCCGCGTCGCCGGCGTCGTCGGCCGGCGGCACGCCGTCGTCGGCGTCGGCCGACGGCGTCGGCGGTGGCGGCGGCGGCGGCGGCGGCGGCGGCGGCGGCGGCGGCGGCGGCGGCGGGGTGGCGGCAGACGCCGACACGTTTCCCTTTTCCGTCGGCTACCTGGCGTACATGGGCGCCCTCGGCGACTGCTACGGGGAGGTGGCGAATATGGCGGTGGCGGCGCGGCAGCTGGTGGGCTCCCTCCACCCGCTGTCGGGCTTGGACATGGACGACGGGAGGGGGGGAAAGGGTGACGGCGGGGGCGGGGAGGGGGGGGGCGCCAGCGGCGGCGACACGGACCATGACTATGACGGGGACATCAACGACGGGTACGCCGGAGATCTCGAGGAGGGGCTGGCCAATCGATAACACACCCCGGCTGTGGGGTTGTGCATTGTTACTTGCCTTTGTCTCCGCGTAACTCCAATTCGAGCATCCAGGTCGGCGGCGGGCGGCCGAGAGTGCAAATTGCACCCACGGGCGGACGGTAGCAGCGACTGACACCCTTGCTGCGGCAAGGGCCGAGGCGGGCAGCCGAGGGCGTGCAGCACGCCCGAGAGCGGACGCGGGCTGCGGCGCACCACGCTTGGTGCACTCGCCTGGAGCGGGCACGCGGTCGGTCTGTGGCGCCCTGGCCGGGCGCCCGCCGCCGGTATATAACTCCGCCGCTTCTCGCCGCTCTCCCCCTCTCGCCGGCCCGGCACGTCCGTCGTCTTCGCGCCTGTTCCAGGCACGCAGACGACGTCTGGGCCTCTCGGTCTGGACTGGCGGTGATATTGGGTTGCGGCCCTATGCTGGCGCTCGCGCCAACGCAGCCCTCCCTCGCGGGGGGGCCGCGGTGCGGTTGGCTTTCCTCCCGCCCCGTGCCGGCCCTTTCGGGCATCGGTGAACTTTGCGCTCTGTGGAGCTGTGTTTCTTGGTCGCTGGTCGGTCCCCTGGTCGCCTTCGCCCTGGTTTCGGGGTCGCTCAAGGTTGCAGCTGGACTTCCTGGCGTCCTGGTGGTATCTGACAACGAGGAGGAGATCCGCCCTGTTACCCCGCCTCCTGGCGGCAGCGGCGGCGGTGCCGGTGCGAGCGGCGGCAACAACGCGGGCGGTACTGCCGGCGGTGGTGCTCCGCCTCCCCCCCCCCTACCCCCTCGTCTGCCACCGGGTGGCGGAGACGGCGGTGAACGCCCCCCCCGACGAAACCCCTCTCGCAACGCCCGTCCCGCCGTCTTGCTTGACGACGAGGACGACGAGGACGACGAGACCGACGACGAGTCGGACTACATCCCGACGGACGACGCCTCCTACGAGGACTATTCCTCGCAGGCCTACCGTGAGCTCGAGCCGGCGGCCGACTTGTACGACCGCCGCTCCCGCCCCCCCGCCCCCGATTACTTTTCTCGCGCGGGCGAGCGTCGCGCGCTCAACCACCGCGACCCCATCTGGGGCTTCGTTCTCCCGCCCACCCGTCCTACGGACCGCGGTGACCGTTTTCCGCGCCCCTTCCGCGTGCACAACGACTCCCGCTGGTCCGAGTCGTTCTCGTCTTCCCCTGCGCCTGTCATCGCGGACGCGCGCACGATCTACAACGCCTGCGCCTGGGTCCAGACGGTCCACAACCGCCTGCTTGAGGCCGAGTTGGACCGCCTTAACGGCGCGCTGTCCGCCCGGGAGCTGCTCAACGAAGTGATCTACACTCGTGCATCCTTGCACCAGTTGTTTCTCATCCTCGTCACGCGCTACCGCGTGTTAGCCGAACAGTCGTCTAACCCTACGCTGGCCGCCAACCTCCAAGACCTCCTCCTCGCCCCAGACGACGCGGACGGCATCTACTGCCCTACCACGTCGTTTTTCCAGTCGGCCGTGCTCTCCCACCGCGCGTTTGTGATATCCCGCGAACAAGCGGACCGGGTGCAGGCCCGTCTTCGACCCCGCCGCCCCCCCGGCCCAGCCAACCCCAACGCCACAGCGCTGTCAGCCGCAGCCCGCCGCCGTCTTCGTCAAGCGCAGCGCAATGCCGCAGCGGCCGCGACCGACGCCCGGCAGCCCCCCGGTAACCCGGGCGGCGGCAGCAATGGCGGCGGCCGAGGCGGCGGCGGCGGCGCTAACGGCACGGGTGGCGGCCGAGGCGGCAACGCCCGCGACGCGGGGACCGGTGGCGGTGGCGGCGGCGGCAGCGGCGGTGGCCGCCGCAACCAAGGAACCGGCGGCGGCGGCGGCGGAGCCGCCGGCGGTGCAGGTGGCTCCGCGGCGCCCCCGTCCGCCGCGTAACCGACCAAACGGGCGACCGGCCGCGCCCCCGCCCACGCAGCGGCGGCGGTCGGGCCCCCCACCTCGCGTGCCGGGTGGGGCGGCGACGAACCAGGCACGCAATCGCCGTCGGCGACCGCCCAAGGCGGCCCGGCTGGCGACTCAGCGGCGGTTGGCGGCGGAAGCCGCTCAGACCCCGCACACCGCGCACGCGTCGCGAGTCCGCGCGGCGCTGCAGCACTGGGTGGACATCGGCGCTCCCCCGTGGGTGCTGCGCGTCCTCCAGTACGGCTACAACATCCCTTGGCGAGCCCCACCGCCCCAACACCGGCGGCGCGCCTACCCTCAGCCGCCGAGCGACCTGGCGTTCGGCCACGCGACAGCGGACGCCTGGGTTTCCCAGGGCTTCGTCCGCGAGTTGAGCCCCGCAGCCGCAGCCCAAGCCAAGGACGTGAGCCCCACCTTCGTAATCCACCACCCCAAGGACCGGCTCGTCGTCGACCTCTCAGCCAAGAATGCCTACATGGAGGATCGCCCGTTCACGTACGACAACCTGCCCCGTTTTGCCTCCCAGTTGCTGCCCGGCGACCATCTTATCAGCTGGGACATCTCGGACGCCTTCATGCACATCCCCTTGTCTCCGGCGGACCAGCGCCGTCTCTGTTTCCGCGTCGGCGAACGCTTCTTCTTCCCGCTGGTGCTGCCTTTCGGCATGAAACTGTCGCCGTTCGTCTTCACCAAGGTGCTCCGCCCAGTCGTGGGTGCACTCCGCCGCGCCGGGCTCATCGTTCTGGCCTACATGGACGACTTTGGCGTTCGCCCTCCCGGGTCCGGGCCGGCGCCAAAACACCAAGCAACCGCCATACGGCGGTGGATTCTGACGCTTTTTTCGCGGCTCGGGCTGTCCGTGCACCCCACCAAGGGTGCCGTCGAGGGCACGACGGCGCTGCCCTTGTTAGGCTACGTCCTCGACACCAAGCGGCAGCTGATCCTCTTGCCTCCCTCGAGGCTCGCCAGCCTGACGGCTGCTGCCCGCGTGCTGTCCTCAAACCGCTTGCGCCTCCTCACGGCGCGTCTCGCTGAAGGACCTCCAGCGCTTCACCGGCAAGGCGGTTTCTTGCAGCTTGGCCGTGCCGGCCGGCCGTCTTTTTCTACAGCGCCTGTACGCTGCCCAACGCGGTCACCTGCACGCCCGAACCGTCAAGTTGTCGCACGGCGCCATGAGGGATTTGACTTGGTGGCGGAACCTCGCTTCCTCCTCCCACGTGGGCCGTGCCCTCTGGCCCTCCCGCCTCGGTCTTCTCACGACCGACGCCTCTCCGTACGGCTGGGGCGGCCATTGGAACAACACGGTGCCCGCCTCCGGCTTCTTCGCCGCTGTGCACCGCCCGTCCCACATCAACGTCAAAGAGATCGAAGCAGTGACCCACTCCCTCCTGGCACTGCACCGTCATTACGACATCCACGACGGGCTCATCGACCTGGCCATCGACAGCCGAGTGGCCATGAGCTGCATCAACACCTTCGCTTCCCGCTCACCCGCCCTCAACGCCGCGCTGCGGCGGCTGTACGCGTTGTGTCGCTCCCTTGGGCTCACCCTCCGCGCCAGCTGGTTGGCGTCCCTCGCCAACATCTGGGCGGACCGGCTGAGCCGCGACCGCGACCGAACCGATTGGCGCTTGTCTCCCTCCGTCTTCGCCCGCCTCGAGGGCCTGTACGGCCCACACGAGGTGGACCTGTTTGCCACCAGCCTGGACACACACTGTCCCCGCTTTTATTCCTACCCCGCCTCCCCGGGCTGCGACGGCATCGACGCATTCCGCCAGGACTGGTCAGAGGGGAACCTGTACGCCAACCCCCCCTTCGCCAAGATTCCGCTCGTCCTCAACAAGATCGCGGCGGACGCCGCGACCGTTACCCTGATCCTGCCCGTCTGGCAAGACCAGGAGTGGTGGCCAACCGCGGCCTCCCGTGCCAACGAGCTGTTCCTCTTGCCGCGGTCCGCGGGGCTGTTCGAACCTGGCCGCAACCAGCACGTCGTTCCCCGCCCGCATTGGCGGGCGGCCGTCTTCCGCTTCCGGAGCGGCGGCAAATCGCTGCCGACGAGTGGCGCGCCGATCAGCGCGCCGTCCTCGTCGACGCCGCTGGCCAAGATGGCCTTGCGGCCGCTGCCCTCGCCAACCTGCGCAACCTCTCTCTAAGAGACGCGACCGCAGCCAACTACGGCGCCGGTTGGGCGCGTTTCTGCGCCTTCTGCGCCCGTGGCCGTTACCGCGCCTTGCCCGCGTCGGCCTCCACGGTCGGCCGCTACGTGGCGTATCTATGGCTCCAAGGCACGGTGCAGCCGACCAGCGCCCGCACGTACCTGTCGCCCATTCGCAAACGGCACCTCGCCGCCGGCTTCCCCAACCCGTGCGCGTCTGACCTCGTTGCCGAGGCGTTGGATGGCTTCACCAACGCGTGGCTCGACAAGCACGGTACCAAGCCCAAGCGCGTCGCCTTGCCCGCTGCCGTCGCCTGGCGTCTCGCCCAGCTGGCTTACGCCTCCGGTGACCGCCTTGTCCGCCTTCGTCTCACTGCTGTCGTGTCGCACTTCTTTATGTGCCGACGGGCCCAAGACGTGCTCAACCTCCGGGCTGCCGATGTCAGCCTCTCTCCTGACGGCGGACTTTCGTTCCAGATTACCCGGTCCAAGACGGACGCCAAGCGTCCCGGTGGGGAGCGCATTGCGCACTATTATCCCCCATCCTCCTTTGCGTCGGTGCCCGACCTGCCGGTCCTCCTGCTGCGCCGTGCCCTTGCAGACCACGCTGTCCACCGTCGTCCCTGTGACCGGTTGTTCCCTGCCCCCGCCCGCGACGCCGGCGCCGTCATGTCCGGCTGGCTGCGCGCCGGCTTGCAGATGCTCGGCGTCGTGGCGCCCGTCGGCTCTGTCTACGCCAGCCACTCCTGTCGGAGCGGCGGCTGCACTGCTCTCCGCACTGTCGGCAAAGAGCTTGACGCTGTGGCCCAGTGGGCCGGTATGACCATTGAGACATTGAACAAGAGCTACAATGACGCCCTGGCGGTTCCTTCCCTCGAGGCCCACTTCTTTTTTGGCCGTCTTCTTCCGCGCGCACTTCCTTTGCCCGCTTGACGGCCTACTCCCTCTGATGGCTATGCGGCGTCCCTCCTGCTCTACCTCTGTTATGCATTGTTACTTGCCTTTGTCTCCGCGTAACTCCAATTCGAGCATCCAGGTCGGCGGCGGGCGGCCGAGAGTGCAAATTGCACCCACGGGCGGACGGTAGCAGCGACTGACACCCTTGCTGCGGCAAGGGCCGAGGCGGGCAGCCGAGGGCGTGCAGCACGCCCGAGAGCGGACGCGGGCTGCGGCGCACCACGCTTGGTGCACTCGCCTGGAGCGGGCACGCGGTCGGTCTGTGGCGCCCTGGCCGGGCGCCCGCCGCCGGTATATAACTCCGCCGCTTCTCGCCGCTCTCCCCCTCTCGCCGGCCCGGCACGTCCGTCGTCTTCGCGCCTCCCGCCCACCTCCCTGCGCGACTATGCTCCGCACATCTGTCGTCTTCAGGTGGGCTGTTGGAGCGTTCGTGTTTTCTCCACGGACACGCGTTTGTATCCTTTGTTGTTTCTTTTCTTTTGTTTGCCGCAACCCAAAGAATAAAACACTGTCAATGGCTATGCGGCGTCCCTCCTGCTCTACCTCTGTTAAGAAGCAAAGCAGTGGTCGCAAACGCGCAATACACCATCGCCGCACGGCGCTCCCGGTCTTGCCTTTGCTGGGGGTGCGCTGGGAACAGGCCGTTGCCAGGCACACGTCGAGCGGCAGGGCGGGTGAGGCACAGGGGCAGGCCAAGAGGGCGGCGGCGTTGGATGCAATCCAAACGACCAAGCGCGCACCGACAAGGTATGTACAGTATTGGGAACCGCAGCCGACGCGGGAGCGCACACGCAACAGAGCGGCGAGCCGCCCCCCGTCAACCCGTGGGCGACCACCCCCGGCTGTCGCGGCGCGGCGTGCACCCCCCCCCCCCCACCCCCCACCCCCCACCCCCCCCCGTCACCCCCACACCCCTTTCACCCGCTGCTGGTCCGCGACCACCCGCTGCCAGCGGCTCGAGTTTGGCGACGCGGACCGCGGGGACGGGGAGCGCACCTCGGCAATGGCCGCCTCGAGCTGGTCCAGCCGCTCCACCCGCACGACGACGTACGACACGCCCCGGAGGGGCGTGTACGTCGCGGCGCCGCGGCGCCCGTCGGGCGCAACCGCCGGCGGGGTGCGGGTGCACAGCTCCACGTTGAGGCGGTCGCCCAGCCGCGCGTACAAGCGCTGCGGCACCGCACGGGAGAGGAAGAAGAGGGTGCCGTACCGGAGGTACTCGCTCCGCCCTGCCGCCGGCGGCGCGCCGCGGGACGCGTGCCACTCGTGCGCCGCGTCCCGCCCCGCCGCGGCCGCGTCGGGCGACGCGTGGCCCGACGCGGCGGCCGAGCCGCCGCGGCCGGCAGCGGCGGCGGCGGCCGCCCGCGGCAGCAGCCGAAAGTCCTGGTCCACCGCCACGACCACGTCCGTCCGCCCCGCCCGGCGGACCGCCATCTGCGTCAGCCGCCCCGCCGCGGTGGCGGCGGTGAGCAGCGCGTCGGCCGCGTCGGCGCCGCCGGCCGCGTCGGCAATGTAGCCCGCGCCCGAGGCGCGGAGCTTGGCCGACGCCCGCCCCGACGCGGAGCCCGCCGCGGCGAGCGACGCAAACCACGAGGACGAGTCGTCCACCTCGGCAACGCGGACGCGCAGGTTGACCGACGCGGGCGCGTCGTCGTCGTCGTCGGCGGCCGCCGCCGCTGCCGCCGCCGCCGCCGCCGCCGCCGCGTCGGTCACCCACGGGGGCGCGGCCGCGGCGGCTGCCGCCGCCAGCCGCAGCGGCGGCCCACACCCCAGCTCCCGCACCGCCACCGACCGTGACGCCGGGACGGGCACAAAGCCGCCCGGCCGGGACGCGTAGCCGCCCCGCTCGGCAAAGTCAAAGTGGATGGTCGCGACGCCCGCCGCGTCGGCGCCCGCCGTCGGCGCCGCCGGCACCGACGCGGCGGCGGCCGCGGCGGGCGACGGCGCGACGGGCAGCCCCGCGGCGATGCGCGCGGCGCGGCGGGCGGCGCGGCCGCGGCGGCGCGCCGCGTCACCCCGCTCCGACCAGACGACGAGCTCGTTGCGGCCGCCGACGCGGCCGCTGCCGCCAACGTGCCAGTCGTGCGGCGTCGCGACGACGCCGAGGACGCGCACGACAAACGCGTCGCCGCGGCGGACGTAGGAGGCGGCCGCCGCGGTGGGGGGGGGGGGTTGCACGTCACCCCGCGCGTGCGGACGAGCGGCTCGTCCGCCGCGCGCGTGTCGGCCACCGACGGCCGGCGGGGGTGGCGGCGGCGGCGGAGAGGGGGGGGGGGGGCGGCCGTCCCTGCTCTGCTGCGCCGCGCTTGCCGACGCCGCCGCCGCTGCCAGACGATGACGAGGAGACGGTCGAGATGGCGTCGTCCGAGTCGTCGTCGTCGTCGCCGCCGCCGCCGCCGCCGCCGCCGCCGCCGTCGCCGCCGCCGTCGACGTTGATCATGGCGCCGTCGGAGAGGTCGTCCGTGTCCACCTCGGGGCAGTAGAGCATGCGGTACGCGCCGGCGCCGGCGCACATCTCGACGGCGCGGCGGCGGCGACCCCGCCACAGCCGCAGCGCCGCCAGCCCCGACACGCACCGGCGGATGGCCGCCGCGGGGGGGGCGCCGCCGCCGCGGCGCCGCCGCGGGGAGGCGGGCCGGACCATAGCGGCCACCGCCTTTGAGGGGGGAGGGGGAAGGGGAGGGGAAGGGGTGCGGAACGGGAACGAGTCGCCCAACGGTGGGCGCGACGCGCGCGCACGATGGACGGGGGCGGCACGCACGACCGCCGACGGAGCGTGCGGCGAGCGCCACAGGCAGGCTGAGGCGGGAAGAAGCAGGTCACCGGCCAGCCGTGAGGACGGCGGGACGGGGAGCGGCCGCCCCGCGGCGCTCGCGGATATAACCGCCGGCGGTGCGTCGGGCGGTTGTCGTCCAGCCGCGTCCGCCGCGGGAAGCGAGGCGGACGCGTCGGCGGCAGCGGCGGGGCGCCCCCGCCCAGACGGCGACACCCCCGTCCGCACCGCCGCGCCAGACCACCCAGCGTGACACGGGCCTGACGGGGAGGTCCGCACGCCCCGCGGGGGGGGTTGGGGGGACCGCGTAGGGGGGGGGGGAGAAAAAAACACCCGCGACGACGGGTGCTGCGCCGGCGGCGCCGCCGACGGCGCGGAGGTGCTGGCGTGGCCGCCACCCGCTGCACGCGGCGGCCGCGGCGGGCCGGCCGCACGGGCGGCGCCCCCCGACTGTCAAGCGGCGCCAGTCACCGCCCCGCGCGTCATCCCCCGCGCGACCGCACTGCTCCGGCGGGTCGCCTTGTTGGCACACGGGCTGCCACCGCCGCGGGCCGTCATCGCTGTGGCGCGCACCACCACTCCCACCCCCCGCCCCGCCCCCGCCCCCCCAACATCGGCCGTGCGACGCGGCTATGGCACTGGAAGATGGGCCGAGGGCGGGCGCGCCAGGCTGCCGGCCGCGCTGGACATCCCCCCCCCCCCTCGCCCTGCGTGGTTCCAGTGGGGAGTGGGCTGGCAGGCAGGCAGGCACACCCCCCCTCCCCCCGTCGTCTCGCCGCCAACTCTCCGTGCCCGCCGCCCGCCGCCGCCAACCGCAGCAGCGTGCCAAACGCGGGGCGAACGCGGGCCCCCACGCGGCGTGCGCTGTGCGTTTTTCTCACCTCGTTTCTCACCGCGCCCCGCCACGGGGGCTACCAGTGGGGGGGGGCGGGAACAGCCGCCGCGGCTCACCTGGTGAGCCAACGGGGGCGACGGGGCCGCAAACGTGCACCGTCACGGGGGGAGGCTGTCGGCGGCGGGCGGCCACCCAAATGGACGCGGCGGCCGCGTACCGGGCAGCTGACCAGGCGGGGTGGCCCAGACGGGGGGCAGGCGGCGGGTGGCGGCGGCGGTCGCGGTCACGGCGGCCGCCGTGCCAGCCCGACAGGGGACCGGCGCCACAGCACCCCGCTTTAGAATCAGCGGGGTAAATTAATACGTGTTTGGCAGAAAAAGACCTCACACGGGTTGTATTGAGACATTGTTACCTCTTCCGGTGGCAAATTTCTTTCTGCTCGACGGCAGTCGGTTGAACGGAAACCCCCCCGCGCCGGCTGCCGCCGAAAGTGTTTCAGAAGTCATACATTTGACGCTTGCTTGTGCCCCAAGCAGTCGCCGGTTGGTGGCAAGCATGCAGAGTCGAGCGCAATAATTGCACACCTCTTCTGAAAATCATGAAGGCACGGTCGCTGGCCGTGCCCCCCGCGTGGCGTCCCAGTGCAAGCAGACCCCCCTCTATCCTGCCCCTGCCCGGCCGTCCCATCATCCCCTGCGCCCTCCCATCCCCTCCCATGCGCCTCTCCACTCCCTCTCCCGAGCCTGCTCGCCACGGGCTCTCTCCCCCCACCCCTTCCCTTGGGTTCTTGCTTGACCCCTCCCATCGCCTTGTGTGTGGTATCGTCCGCCCTGCCTGCACGCGTGTGCCGGGTTCGAAGGCGGCGGTGCATGACGTGGGCCACTCCCTCGGCGAAGGCACTCTTGGGGGCAGGTTGAAGTGAGACGAAGGGGTGGCGGGAGGGGGGACGGAGGGAGCAGGGGAGAAGGAAGAGGAGGGGAGGTGCCAGGAGGGGCGAGGAGTACTCTCTTGCCGCGGTTCACCGCCAATGTCTCAGCCGCCGCCATCGCCATCGCTGCTGCCGCTGTTTCCGTCACTGCCGCTGCCGCCGCCGCCGTGAGCCCGCTTCGCGTCTTTGTGGAGAGGGTCTCCCCGTGTCCACTTTCTTTGTCCCTTCTCCCCTACGCACCCTGCCCCCTCGGGCCCCCTCCTCCCTTCCCCTCTCCCCCCTTCCCATCCCCTCCCCCCCCTCCCACGACCCCATCCACTTCACTCATCACGCTTCCTTCTTTAACCCTCTCGGCGCGTACCCCGCTCGCATGCCCACCTCCCCCCTTTCCCTTGTCGAGATCATCGTCTACGTGCCGCCGCCGGCGCCTCCCTCTGGCTGACCTCTGGGCTGTGGGCCAGTACGTCCGCGAGGCGGCGGTGGTGGTCCCCATCTGTAGCGGCGGCGGCAGTGACAGTGGTGGTGGCTGCGACACCGGCTGCGGCAGCGGCAGCGGCAGCAGTAGCGGTATGAGCGGCATACCCGGCTGGGTCGAAGCCCGCGCCGCGAAGGTCGAAGGGGCCGAGGTCGTCCCGCTGGCGCGTGCGGAAGGTGGGGGAGGGCAGATGCGAGGTGGGGATGCCATGGGGGGGGGGGCGGTTCATCGGAGGGGGACAGGATGGGCGCCTGGCGTGATGGCTGCCCAGCCGCCGGTGATGCGGGGGATTGTGCTTCTTTGCTCATTCTGTGAGCATCCTCTGTGCCTAGTTGCTGTGGTGACACTGACAGACGTCGTCCGTGCCTCTCACGTCGCTTGCCTGCGCGCTGTCCCCATCTTGGTCTGGCTGCTGTTGTCACTCTGCCGTGTTCATCTGCTGTTCCTTTCTTCTCATGCTTCAGCAGTTGTGCTTGGCGGTCAGGGAGGGTAGGCAGATGTTGCATGTAGAATCTTGCAGGAATAAACCATTAACGGCGTTTTCAAAAAAGGATTGGGAGCGCACTTACGTGCTTGTATCCGCATTATGCCCGCCGCACGATATTGTTCATGCACAGTCACGACAATCCACTCACGACATGTGCTCAACTTTACGGTCTACATCACAAAACGGCAATGCCGAAAAAGTGTGCTGTCGACCACGGACTATAAATTCGTGTGATATGTATGCGGCTGACCCGTCGGGTAAACTTTTGGGGCGCTGTGGCCGTGGCCCGGCGGCGGGGCGGCACGCCGCGCGGCACACACCCAAATCGTCGCGCCGCGAGCGCGGGGACCGGCCGGGATTTACCGCCGCCCCGCGACCGCCCGCGCGCTGTCGCCGCTGTCGCCGCCAGTGTCAACCGGTGCACAGCGGCCGGCCGCGGCGGGGGGTGCCGTGGCCGGATTTCCGCCGCTCGGTCTGGGGAGCGGCGGGCGGTCTTCCCCAGCCTCGCGCTGGCGGGGGGGGGGGGGGGGGAGGGGGGTGTTGGTCTGGAGCGTACGCCACGCGCCACCCCACCGTTGCTGGCGGGCGCGCCCTCCCCCGTCTAGCAGTGGAGCCCCCATTGTCATCATGACCTACGGCTCCACGCGCCGCGGCGGCCAACTGCATCCAGCGAGGATACGGACGCGCTCCCCCCCCGCCCCACCCCCCGCACCCGCCGCCGGCTACGCGCGCGAGCGTGGCCGCGCCACCCCGCCGTTGCTGGCGAGCGCGCGCTTCCCCCTCTGGCGGGGGGCCCCACGTTTGTCTTGCGGATGAGCGGACGCACCGCCACCCACCGGCCGAGGCCAACGGCATCCAGCACGGACGGCAGGGGCGCCCCACCCCGCCCCCGCCCGCCGCCGGCATCGCGCGCGGCGGGGTGGACGACCGACGGGGGCATCCGCCGCGCGCCACCCCGTAGGTCCTGGCGAGTGGCCCCATTCCCTCCTGGCCGCGCCTTGGCACCACGTTCGCAGTCCAGAGGGGGCGCTGCCGGCGGCGCGTTTTCCCCCCGAGGGACGCCCTCTGCGTCTCGCCCCGCAGAGGCCGCCCAGCGGGTGCTCCCCACAGTCGCCACCCCCGCTGCCGCAGCCGACCAGTCTACAATCCTCCCCTACCCCGTTGGCAGTCGCTGGCCGAGTGTTATAGCCCCCGCCCGTCCCTGGGCGTGGCGCCCAGCGCCGCCGTGCACCGGGCCACTCGCGACGCGGCCTCGGCGTGCCGTGCTGTTGGCGGGGTGGGCGCCGCCCAGGGTGGCGGTGTTTGCCCGTCACATCCACATGATGGAGGGGCGCGTGGTCGAGCACCCGCCCGAGCAGCACCTTGACGTCGGTGGCTACCGCCACGGCGACCGACAGATGCCTTGCGCTGGCTTGACCAACTGCTGCTTGTACGTCCTCCGCGCACGCATAGCCGCTTTGAGCACCCACTTCATGTTGTGAACGCGCGTCAAGGCACCGTGAGCGACGTGCGGGTGACATGCACCTTGTCCGCTTGGATGGCAGCGGTGGTCATGAAGCGCGGCGACTTCTTGTTGCCGAGCGGTGACGAGGCTTTTGCGTACAGGTGGGTGCACGACGGCGCCACCGCCGGGGTTTCTTGAGCCATGATTCTCGCAAGGTCGCCAAGACGACCAGCAGCGATGGACATGCGGGTTTGGGAGCGCCCGCCGGCAGTGGCACCTCACCCGACGGCGCCGCACCGGCGTCGGGCCTTTCTGCATGCGCGCACCGACGACCGCACACGGACGGATGTATTCGATCACCACCTGCAGGTCCTTCCAGAACCGCGCACTCGTCCTGTCGAGGGATGAGCACTGTCGTTAGGGTCCACCCCCGCCCACGTCCGGCAGCACAGAACTGTGTCCATCCGGGTGGGTGTGGCATTCGCGCGCCGAAGACAAGGAAGAGAAGAGCACTGCCCAAATACCCAGAGTCACGAGTAGCTGTCGCGAGCGCCGGTTGTTCTCAATATAATTATTGTTCGCCACGTGTACCCAACATCAATTACGTATTGACGCTCCGTCATCCCGACCCATATGGGCCACAGATCTCCTCGTCGTGACCTGGATCGCTATCGCGAGGCCTGCCACTTACGCTGTTGCCAGTTGCGAGAAGAGACGAGCAGCGGGGGGTCCCGACCGCCGCGGCGGCCGTGCTGACTGCACGCCGCGGGCGGGCGGCGCGGCCACCCGCGCCACGCCAATATCGCGCTTCCGAGCGGCGTGCGCTGCCGGTGGCGGTTGTGGTGGCGGCGGTTGGGGTCCCGCCACCCGCCGCGACCCTCGGGAGGCGACCGCGGCGCCCGCCTGACAATGATGTGGCGGCACCTCCTCGGCCAACTGACAACGTGTGTGTTTTCGAGGTGACGGAGGGGTCCTTTGGCGGGGGGGGGGGAGGGGTGGCAGTGCCGCGGCGGGCGTGCGGGCGTGTGGCCTCGCCGCCGCGCGCGCCGCCGGCCGTGGCACCCCCGCCTGCCCGGTAGCGGTCGCCGCGTGACCCCCGACGTGGGGTCCGCCGCTGGCGGGCAGCCCCCCCCCCCCCCGTCTCTCCACGCCCGCTGCGGCCGTGTCGGGCCGGCCCGCCGCGGGCAGTGGTTCCGTGACGCAGCCGCCGCTGGCGTGCGGCGCCCGCCCCCCCCCCCCCACCCCCCCCCCCCACGTCCTCGGCAGCGGCCGCTGCCGCGGCAGCCGCGGCGAGTGCCCGGCACGTGGCCGGCGGCGTGGCCAGCGGGGGGGCGGCGTCCCCGTCGGGGCGGCGGGAACCGCCCGCGCCGAGGCGGAGGACCCGCCCGCCGCCCGCCCGTCCCCCTTGGAGGCCGCCGCGCTCCCCGGCCGCCGCCGCCGCCGCCGCCGCCGCCGCTGGTGCGGCCGCTCCGCGGCGCACACGCGGCGGTCCCTTGACTCACCCGGCGTCCGCAGCGTGGCCTGCGGGCAGCCGCACCGCCGCGGCGCCGCCGCGTCGGCCACGACCGCGGCGGCCGGCGGCGCACGGCCGCGTCCCCGTGACGGGGGCTGGTGGCTCTGCCGCCGGCGGTGGGGGAGGAGGGGGGGGGGGCGGTGGGGGGGGGGGGGTGTGGGGGGGTGCGACGGCAGCCGCCGGGCCGCCAGCCCGCGGCCGCCCGCGCCGCGGCCAGCGGCGGGCGGGCGGTGGCTGCCCGCGGGTCGCGGCCGCCCGCGGTGCGTACGGGCGGTGGCACGAGGCGGGGGGCGGCGGCTGGGCGGTCGCCGCCGCCGCGGCGAGGCTGGGGGGGGGGGGGGGCGCGACGGGGGAGGCGGGGGGGGGGGGGGAGGTGGCGTCGACGTGGCGTGACGCCACTCGGGGGACCCGCGGCGCCGCGCCGCGGCGGCACGACTGTGGGGGAGGGGGGGGGGGGGGGAGGGTGGGAGGGGGAACGCGCGCCGCCGCCGCCACCGCGGGCGGCCGCGAGGCCGCCGCCGCCGCGGGCGGCCGCGGCCGCCGCCGCCGCGGGCGGCCGCGGCCGCCGCGTCGCCGCCGCGCCTCAGTGGCACGGCTTTGAGCAGCGGCCTTGGCCGCTCCCCCCCCCCCCCCCCCTCCCGACCCACTCCCGTCCCTTTTCCTCCCGCCCGCCCGCCCGCCGTCCATCCCCGCCGCCTCTCCCCCTCCCGCGGTATGGACGAGCCGCCCCGCTCCCCGCCGCCGCCGCCGCCGCTGCCGCCGCCGCCGCCGCCGCTGACGGCGTACCGCCCCCCATGGCTGGTGCCGCCGGCGGGCGGCGTGCCCCGCCCCGGGCGGCCGGCCGCCCCACCAGTGGCCGCGGCGGCGGCGGCCGCCGCCTGCACTGACGGCCGCCCCTACCGGCCGCCGCCGCGCCCGCCGTCGCCGTGCACGCCGCAGCTGGGCGTCCCGCCCGTCCCCGTGTCGACGCCCGCCGCGGCCGGCGGCGGCGGCGGCAGGTGCGGTGGGGGGGCGCCGGTGGTCCCCGTCGCGGCGCCCGTGGGGGGGGACCCGTGGCCGCCCACCGCGTGGCCACCCGCCGCGGCACCGGCTGTCGCGGCGCTAGGCGGCGGCGGTGGTGGCGGCGGCGGTGGTGGTGGTGGTGGCGGTGGCGGCGGCGGCGGCGGCAGTGGCGGCGGCGGCAGTGGCGGCGGCTGGTCTGCTGGGGGTGGGTGGGCGGCGGGCGGGGGTGGCACGCCACCCTCTGACGCCCACGCCGCCGCCGCCGGTCGGCGCGCTGTGGCGGCGGCGGCGCCACGGCGGGGCGTCACCCCCCCCCTGTCCCCGCTCCGGAGTGACCTGTTTGCCGCGTTTGAGGCGCTCGTCGCGGGCGGCGGCGGCGGCGGCGGCGACGGTGCGGACGCGCCCGCCGGCGGCCGCCGCGGCTGGGCGGCTGGTCCGCCGCCGCCGCCGCCGCCGCTCATCGCGGCGCTACCGGCCCGCGCGGGGGGGGGGAGGGGGACGATGGGGAGGACCGGCGGGGGCGCCCTCGCCGGCGGCTGGCGTCGGGGGTGGCGCTGCCCAGTGGCGGCGGCGGCGGCGGCGGCGGCGGCGGCGGCGGCGGCGGCGGCGGCGGCGGCGGTGACGGGCGTGCCGCTACGGGGATGGACTGGCCCGCCCCGGCCCCCGCCCCCTGGCCAGGCCCCGCCGGCAGCGTCAGCCGCGCGCCGTCCGGCGCGGCCACCACCGCCGCCGTCGCGGCGGCCGCGGCCGCCACGGCCGCGGCGTCGCCGCCGCCCCTCCCGGGCGGCCGGCCCGCCCGCCGCGGCCGCCGCGGCCGCGGCGGGGGTGTGGGGCGGCGGCCGCTGCCGCCACCACCGCCGCCGCCCCCCCCCCCCCCCCCCACCGCCGCTGCCGCCACGGGTGACGCCTGGCACAGCGCGGCCGCGGCCGCCGTCGCCGCGACCGCCGCCCGGCCGCCGCGGTCACCCGTGCCGGGGGGGCTCCCGCGCCCGCGCTCGCCGCCACGGGCGGGTGACGGCGGCGGCACGGGCGGGCCGGCGGCGACCGCGCGGCGGCCGGGCGGCGGCGGTGGCTCGTGGGGTAGCCCGCGTGGGTGGGCGGCCGGCGCGCCGGCTGGCCGCCCGCCCAGCAGCTGGTGGGCCGACGGTGGCGGCACGCCGCCGCCACCGGCAAGTGTGCGCCCGCCAGCGGCCAAGGCGGGCCGCGGCGCCACCGCCGCCGCCAAAGCGGCACGTGCGCTCGCCGCGCGGGCCGCCCGCGCCGTCGCCGCCGCCGCCGCCGCCGTCCGGGCGGTCGCCACGGCGGTGGCGGCCGCCCGCGGCCGCGCCGTCGCGGCGGCCGCCCGCGTGGCCCGCCGCGTGTCCCGCCGCGTTTCCACCGCGGCGGCGCGCGCGGCGGCGGCGGCGGCCGCGGCCCGCGCCGCCGTGACTGCCACCGCTGCCGCGGCGGCGCCGCCCGTACCCGCTCCCGCCGATACGGCGTGGCTCACCGCCCTGGCGGCGCTGACGGTCGTCACCGTCGCCGCCGCCGCGGCGGACCGGTCCGCCACCGCGGCCGACGCGTGGGCGTACGCCGACGCGGTGGCGGCAACGGGGCGGCTGCCGCCGCCGCCGCTGCTGCCGCCGCGGCTGCCGGGGGGGGGCGGCGGCGGCGGGGGGGTCTTGCCCGCCGCCCTAGCCGCCGTCGCCGCCGCCGTCGCCGAATCGTCCATGCTAGCGGCCGCCGCGGACGCGGCGGCCGCGGAAGAGGAGGAGGACGAGGACGAGGCGCGCGCGCAGTGGGCGCCAGGCGGCGCGCGGCACCCGCGGCGCGCGCCGCCCGGCATGGACGACCCAAAGCGCGGGGTGTGGGCTGCGCTGGGCCTGGCCTTCCCGCACCCGCTGTCGCTCGTGGCGGAGCGGGCGGCCATGGCTGGTGCGGCCGTCGGCCAGCTCCCTCCGCTGGGCGTCTACTATGGGTCGTCGCCCGCCGCGGCGGCCGCCGCGACCCGCCGGCTGGCGCCCCCCCCGCCAGGCTATGCCCGCCGCCGCGGCGGCGTCTTTCGGGACCGCTACCCAGCCACAGCGCCGGCGGCCGAGGCGCCGCCCGGCGGCACCGCCGCATTTGACGAGGTGTTTGTGCTCGTGCCGCCCGACTGCCCCGGCCGGTGGGAGGCGTGGCGCGCCGCCGCCGCCGCGCGCGGCGTCCACCGCGTCACGCGGGTGCCGATCGGGGCGGCCGGGCGGGACGCCGCGCTGCCGGTCCGCACCGACGCGGCCGCCCTGGCGGCGGCAACCGTCCCCGCGCACGTGGCGCCGCCGCCGCCCGGCCGCGGCGGCGGCGGCGTGTGGCGTGCGGCGGCTGGGCACGGCGGGAGCTGGGTGGCCACCGCGGTGCGGTGGGCGACCGGGTCGGCCGGGTCCCCCCCCGGCCTCCCCCCTCTCCCCCCCCGCCCCCCCCCTCCCCCCCTTCCGACGTGGCGACCGCGGCGCGCCTCCTGGCCGCCTTCCCCCGCGACGCCCACCGCCTCGACGTGGCGTCCGCGGCGGACACCGCGCGCCACGCGGCGCTAGCCGCCGCGCACGACGCGGCGTGGCGCGCCGCCGCGGCGCGCAACCGGTCGCGGGTGCTGGTGCTCGACGCGGACCTGCTGCCGTCGGCGGCGGTGCTGGCGGGCTTGCCGGCGCTGATGAACGAGGTGGACGCGGCGAGCGTAGACGCCGGCCGCGCGTGGCACGTGCTGTGCTTGCGGTGCGTGCGGGTGGGCGGCGGCGGCGGCGGCGGCGACGGCGGCGTGTCCGCGGCGGCAGCGGCGGCGGCGGCGGTGCCGTGGGCAGCCGCCGCCGGCCTGACCATCACCGCCGGTGGCGGCCTGCCGGTGGGCGCCGGCGCGTACGCGCTGTCGGCGGCGGGGGTGGCGGCGCTGACGCGGCCGGCGGCGGGGTACGGGGGCCCCGCCGACGCGGGGTGGGCGGTCGCGGCGGCGGCCAGCGGCGGCGCGTTTGTCGCGCTGACGCTGGCCGAGACGGGGGCGGGCGTGGGGGGGGTGCAGCCGCTGCCCGCCCCGGTGGGGGGGTGGGGGGGGGCCGGGAGGGGTGCGCCTGGCGCCGCGCCGCCGAGGCGGACGTCGCCGCGCGGCTGGGCGGGACCGGCCCGTTCCATATCTATAGCTAGGGATCCCGTCTGGGGACGCTGACCTTGCACAACCATCGGCACACGGTTGCATGGGCGAGGCATCAAAAAAAAACCAACCCAACCACCACCTCCCCTCCCGTTACCCGGATCCCCTCCTGCAGCATCCCCCCCTCCTCTACCCTCGCCCCCGCTGATGCTCGAGCCCCCTAGAAAAAGCGGCGCGTCAGCACGTGCGTGCGCGGCGCCGCACGCGGCGCCTGCGCGGCCGACGCCACATACGCCGGGCCCGGCGGCTGCAGCACCCCCCCCCCCCCCGGCTCTTGCCGCCGAGCCCGAGCGCGCGGAGCACGCCCAGCGGCCCGCCGCCGGCAGAGCCCGCCGCCCGCGCCTCGAGGCTCCCCCCCGCGTCGGGCGGCGACATCTTGGGCGCCGCGCCGGCGGCGGCGCCCGCTCCGCCCCCCCCCCGACCCGCCGCGGGGGTGCTGCCGCCGTCGGCCGCCGGCGCCGCGGCGGCGCCCCCCTCCCGCACGCTCATCCGCTCCATGGCCGTCTCGCGGATGCGGGCAAAGAAGGACTGCGCGGCGCTGAGGCGGGTGTTCTCCTCCTCCTTGGGCGGCGGCAGGAACCGCTCGTGGGGCGCCCCCGTCGCCCAAGCGTGGAAGTTGGGGTAGGTGGTTGCACCGCAGATCCAGCCGCGGGTCTTCTTGTTGAAATAAAACGGGACACCCCCGCACGCCCCGTCCTTATCGAGCATGGACAGGACTGCAGTGGAGCATGGTGAAGGCCAAGGGCGTGCACGGGGAGAGCCGACATGGCAGTGAGAGCACAGAAAGAAAAAGAGCACGTGATAGACAAGCAGAGATGCAGCAGCAGTGGCATCCAAGAAAAGATAGTCAGTAGGAATAAACGTCGCAAGACATCCCAGTCGCAACCCAAGCCATAGTGCATACACACAGCGCGACCACGCGCGAATACATGACAACGCAGAGTCCCTTCGCAGTCGACAGCACAGCAAACAAAAGTGCACACAAGCTGCGGACCAACGTACGCTTTAGGTTGCTCTGGTTGAACCACACCTCAAACCCCCGCAGCGTCAGCCCCGTCTCGGCCTGCAGCTGATCCATCAGCGGGTGCATCTCGACGCAGTGGTCGCACTCGACGCCGTAAAACTCGAGCAGGTGCGACTTGGTCGGGGGGGCACGGCGACGCCCGAGCAGCCCGGCCAGTGAAAACCCCATGGTGGCCGGTCACCTCAGCACGGCAAAGGACGGGAGAGCGGTCGCGGGTGGGGGCGCGGGGGTTAACCCGCGCTCCGGGGAGGGAGATGGGGAACCAATATCAGACAGTTGCGTCGGGAAACAGACAGAGCCAGCGGTACACGAAGAGGGCGCAGCTTCAAAAAGCAATGGGTGGAAGCAGGAGGAACGGGAAGTAAAAGGTCTGGAGGGAAGAGTAGGTAAAGAGTTGCCGCCAGGGGCACGTTGTCGGCTCCACGAGGAACAACAGCCCGCCTACCGGCCGGTCGCGATGCCTGTGATCCCCGCGGAGCGTCTGGGGACTTGAGAGTGTGGTCCCGCAATATATTTGCTACGAACCGGTCCGATTGTACAAGAATTACAAGTACACGAGTCATGCCGATGCAGAGTACGTCGGACGATGGGGTGTCGAATTGGACCGGGTTTTCATCCTATTGACGAGGACGCAGGTTGTGGCGATCGCGGCGCCTTCGTCGACTGCCACGGTCGCCGCGCCCCCTTCCCCGCCAGCACCTACAGCGCAACAGTCTCCCCGCCATCCACTAGCGTCTGCAGCAAGCAGACGCGCCTCACCGGTGGCGGCGGTCTGTCATAGAGGGCCTTCCCGCTTGGATCCGCTACGGCCCGCCCGTCGGCCGTCGAGTCGCTCCCGCCTGAGGCGTCGGGGCCGGGTCGAATTTCCCCGCCATGGACGCCGCCGCGCTGTAGGCCGCTCGCCCGCGCCGGCCGCCGCGGGGGTCGCTTCTGCGACACGCCGCTATTTTCCCCCCGCGCCACCCTGCGTGTCGTCTGCTGCGTGAGGCCGCGGTGTGACCAAGGATGCGCAAACGCACCCCCCCCCTCCGACCGGGAGTGTTGGGTCCTTGGCACGGCTGTGGCTACCTCCGTTGCCGCCGTATGAACGGTGTGGCAGCTGGGGGTTGTCCGGTAGAGTCGAGGCCCTTGCCTGCTGGGTGGTGGCACGTGCTCTGCGTCGGCCGGGGCGGTCCCTGCATGCCTGCTGTCTGACGTGTACGCGCGTCTCGCGGCTGGGCCGCACGCGCCCCTGCCGACGCCTCCCATCTGCGGGGTCGCCCGTCTACCCGACCGTCGCGCAGGTGCATCGCTCGTGCCGTCGCGTGTTTTCTCTTTTTTGTTATTCTCCCCTGGTCTCATCTTCGAGGCGCGACCGATACCAGGGGGGGTTCATCTCACGTTGACAGCACTTGGCACAACCAGTGCTTTCGACGGCCGCCGGTGGGGGGCCCCCCCTGTGTTTCGTGTGTGCTGTCCCCTGTGCCGGTGCCTCTGTCGTGGTCGAGGCCGCGTCCCCCTTCTGCTACCGCCGCGGTCCCTTGACGCACCCGCGCCCGCCGGCCCACAACCACCTGGCGTCATGGGCAGGGGAGAGGGCGGCCGGGAGCTAGCCCTCACCGTCCACGGAGCGGTCGTCGGGCTGCTGCTGCTCGGTGGCGTGACGCTGCTGGCGTTTGGCATTGTCGACGTGATCACGGCGCGGGACTCGGTGGTGGACCTCAAGTACACGGGCTCGTCGCGGTGGAACGGGCTGCTCAAGCTGGGCGTCGCGGCCATCATTGTGGGTGGCGTCCTGTCGGCGGTCGCCATCTTTGGCTGCCTGGCCGTCGGCAGAGGCGGCTGCTCGACCCTCTTCTTCATCCTCTTTATCGCCCTACAAGTCGTGTTGGTGGCGCTCCTCCTGGCGGTTGCGATGCTGTCGCTCACGCTGGCTACCCGGGACGCCCCCGAGGGCGTCCGCACCTTCCTCTCTGACTCGTGGAAAGAATCGGTGGCGGACCCCGAGTACATGGAGGCGGTGTGTGGGCTGGAGGTGGAGTTCTCATGCCGCGGCTTTTACAATGGCCAGTGCGTCGGCTGCACCACCGCCGACCTAATCAGCAACTCGTGCAGCAAGGAGCAGCTAAAGTGGTGCCCGCGGTGTGACAAGCAGCGGCCCGTCTCGGACTTCGCGGCCAACGGGTGCTTCCAAGACACATACAACGATGCGCGCAAGTACTTCAAGCCGATTGGGATTGTGGCGTCGGTGCTGGCGGCGATCGTCGTGTTTGATATGTTCGTCGTGTGCTGTGTGTAGGGGGTAGCGGCGCGGTGGGAGCGGACGGGGGGATGGAAGGGTGGGGGCTTATGGGGCGGGGGACATGTGTCGCGCCTTGGCTTTAGCACCGAGGTATGCCGTCGGGGGTCTGACCGGACGGCTGCAACTCTTTTTTAGGATGGCAGATGGGTTGTCGGGAGCGGGAGAGGCGTGCGCTGTGTGCCATTGCCGGTGGGTGGGCGTGGTCTGCCCACTGGTGTCGCGCGCCCGTGTGCAATGCCGTATGTGGTAGACGCTGTAGCGATCGGTGGCTGCTGTAGCGATCGGGGGCGGCGTAGTAGCGCCGGGCGCAGCGTCTGCTGGGGTTGTCTCACCGTGCGGTACGGGCCGTACAGGTGGTGGCGGGTGCCGGCGTAGCGTGCCCGGTTTTTTCCCCTCCTGGGCTGCCTCGCGCGCCGCTGCCGCGCTGAGCATGTACTACACGTAAGGAGGTGCTGCGCGCGGGAAGCGCCACCTCACCACGCTGTGAACCCCCCTGCCCGCCCGTGCGCACGGGGTGGGAGCTGGCAGCGCCAGCCGCCGCGGCCACGGGGCCGGCCCGAGCAGCCGTTGCACTGGAGAGCGCCTTTCCTTTCCCCCCCGCACTCCCCCATCCTACCCCGGACGCCACTGCACGCAGGGCTGGCGCGCGTCGGTCAGCACCCCTCCTCCCATGGGGGCGGCGTGACCGCCGGGGCCTCTCGAAAGTAGGGGTGGTCGAGCGCCGCCCGCGCGCTCAGCCGGCGGGCCGGGTCCCACGCGAGCAGCCCCCGCAGCAAGTCCAGGCCGACGCGGGTGAGCGGCGTCCGCCCCCCAGCCAAGAGCCCCACACCCAGGCCGCCGCGCCCGCCGCCGCCCCCCGGGCCGCCCAGGCCCATCTCCTCCGCCAGGCGCCCCGCGCCGCGGCGGAAGCGCACCTTGCCGGCGCTCGGCAGGGCCCCCATTCCCGGCCAGACCGCCTCGGTCGGGCAGCCGAGGAGGTCATTGATCTTGGCGAGGGTGGCGAGCTCACCCTCGCCGTCAAAGAGGGGCGACCGGGAGAGGAGCTCGGCAAAGATGCAGCCGACCGACCAGACGTCAATGGCGGGGGTATACGCAGTGGCGCCGAGGAGGAGCTCGGGTGCGCGGTACCAGAGAGTGACCACCCGTGGCGTCAGAGGCGGCACGGGGTCCCCATAGTGGCGGGCCAGCCCAAAGTCCGCGACCTTGAGGACGACCCGCTCCGCGGCGGGCGCACCCGTCGCGGCCGACGCGAGGAGGAGGTTGGCCGTCTTCAGGTCGCGGTGCAACACCCAGTGGTCATGAAGGTACGCCACCGCCGACAGCAGCTGGGCAAGGATGGTCTTGACCGCCCGCTGGCTCAGCGCCACCCCCCCACACGAGGCGAGGAGCCCCCGCAGGTCCCCCTCGCAGTGCTCCATGACGAAGTAAAACGACTCGACGCCGCCCACGCGCTCGCCCACCACCACCTCCCGCACCCGCACCACGTGCGGGTGCCGGAGGGCGAGCAGGAGGGTGGCCTCCCGCAGCGCCGTCACTGGGAAGGAGCCGCCCTCCCCCTCTCCCGCCATCTTGACCTGCTTCAGTGCGTACAGCCGCCCGCTGGCGGGGTCCCGTGCGCGCCACACCCGCCCATAAGTGCCCTCGTCGATAAAGGCAACGCGCTCATAGACGTCGACGGGGCGGCACGGCGGGCGCCACGTGCCGGGCGCGGGGGTAAAGAGGGGGGGGGACGGCCCCCGGGGGGGTGGGGGGGTGCCCGCACGCCCAGGCACGCCGCCGCCACGACCTCTGGCGGGCGCATGGAGGGGGACATAGGGGGGAGAACCGGGGGGGGAGGCAGAGCTGGGCGGCGTCACCCCCGCCACCGCCGCCAGTCCCGCGGGGCGGCCGCCCACCGGCCCGCCGTCGGCGGCCGCGTCGTAGCCGAGCTGCCCATCGCCAGCGTCCGCTTCGTCCTCTGACGAGCTGCCCCGCCAACGCTTGTGTGGGCGAGACATCGGCGGGATAGGAGGGGGGCATGCAGGGGGGAAAAAAGGGGAAGAGACGGCGACGCCGGTGGAAGGGGAGTGACTCGCCCGCTGCGAGCTTCCGACTTGGGGGCCAGATCCAACCCAAGTCCTGTGAAGCCACACTACTACCCCGCTGCACTTGAGTTGCATTTGTTGCCATGATTTCCTACAGCACCAACTTTGCCAGAGAGATATACACACTTCGTTGTACGCTCACATTTGTCAAACATGGGTGCCTCATACCGGCCGCTGGAAGCTGCCGCTCCGCCGTCGGGGGTAGGGGCGGGGGGGCGACGGCCTCACCTTATCGGAGGCGACGCTGGAGGAGGCGGCACCGGCCGCCGCCAGCTGCCGCATTGTCATTGGGGGTCAAAGGTACTCGTGAGGGAGACGCTGGCCGTCACATGGCCACTGAAAGCGGGATGCCGCCGGAGGCGGGGCAGGGGCGGGGAAGAGGTGGGTCTGGCTCATCTTCCACACTGCCGCCTTGTGGGGAAGGTCTTCATGGGGGGGATGGTGGCGACTCGATGCCTTTTTTTCGCGGCAGGGTCGTGGTCGTGCGAAGAGCTCGGGCGGTTTCGGCCGGGCACTCCGACAGAGACAGGTCGCGGGGGTTGGGTCATCGTGGGTGGGTCGGCTGCAACGACAACGCAGGTGCCGGCGACTCCCGCGCGCACGCAGTCTGTTTGCTGTATGAGGTGTGGGTGTGGTGCGGGTGTGGGGGAGTACGCAGAGCGATAGTCGGCTGCCTTCACTCCTTGGGTCGACTTTGTATGTCAGGTCAAAACAGATTTTGGAAAGAGTTGCACGCGTCCTCGTGCACGGCCATTTTGTCGTCTGCTGGAGAACGACGTGCACGCGCTCCGACGGTGTGATCAAGATCCAGTACGAGCACCAGTACGTCCTCCATGAATGGGTGGGAAAGAAGTGCTTCGGAGCCCCTGCACGGACGACGGAGCGGCGCTATAGGGCATACGATTAAACAATCGGCCTCTGGGATACCGTAGAGGGGCGTTTGCACGCCGCTGCACGCCCGCGCACGCCCGATTCCGGCCAAATTTTGTTCCCCAAGGGTCCAAGGGTTTGGTAGCACTGCGCTACCGCGCCTACTTCAGTCCCCCCCTGCCCCCCCATCCACGAACGCGCTGTACCACTGTGCCGGCCGGGAGCAACGCCCCCCGCCCGCGTCGCCCAGCCGCCGCAGTCGCGCGGCCTCCACGGTTGGCGGCGGTACTTGTCGCCCTCGCACGGCGGCAGCGGCCGGCGCAGTGGCCGGCCTCGCCCCCGATGCCACCAACTCATCGGCGGTTAGGACGATGGGTCCGCCAAGGAGACGGCGGTGCTGCTGCTGACAAGTGCAGGACTGTGCCCTAAGCGTCGTGGCAGAGGAGGGGGGGCGGACGCTTATGCCGCTGGCAGAGAGCACACTGCACCTGCTGCTGGTGGCGTCGTTGGGGACGCTGCGCGGCGGCGGTGGCAGCGGCGGCAAGCGTGACGGTGGGGGCACTGGTGGGGACTGTGATGGTACCCCGTCGTGGCTGGCCCTCCTCCACGTGGGCGGCCTGGTTGTGCCCCTCCCGGCGCTGGCGCCCGTGGCTTGCCTGGACGCGCGGGCCACCCCTCCGACGACGCCGCCGCCACCGTCGGCGGCGGGGGACGGCGCGTCGGCGGGCGGCGTCGGGGAGCCGCTGTTGTACATGCTGGCCCTGCCCGACGTGGTCTTTTTGATGGCCGTCCTGCCGCTGATGCTGGCGGAATTGGGGTCTCAGTGGGAGGCGGCCTTTGTGGGTTATGGCTGCACCGATGACCTGCCGCCAGCGGCGACGGATGGCGGCGACGGCGGTGTGAAGGAGGGGGCTAGGGGGCGGGATCCCGTCGCCGTCGCCGTCGTCGCGGCCGTCGCCTACACTGTCCCCGAGGTCGTCTGCATCGGCTCCGCCTGGTCCCTGTTGGTGGAACGCACCGGGCATCATGCCCGTCCCCCTCCCATGGCAGCTCCCCTGTGTAGAGACCCCGTGGATGGTGGTAAAGTCGCTCGGTTTGCTTGCCTACCCCCTCCCGGCACGGAGCTGCCCTCCTCATATAGCTCCCCCCCCGGTCCTCACGTTGCCCCGCTCCCCGGCACGCCCCACACACCCACGTGCCCGCACCCGCCGCGCGCCCCCGCAGGGGCCGCCCCTCGTCCGTCTCCCCGCAGGCACCCCGCCTCGGGTCACCCCCACACACGCCCTCAACACGCGCTACCCCTGCCGCGGTCCAACGCGCCCGCAACGGGCGCTCCCCCAGGCAGGCCCGCCCGCCACTCCCCTGCGCCGCCTGCGCCTCCTCCACCGACTACACCCCCCACATCCTGGCTCCCCAGCTGGTCCGGGGCCACGCCTCCCCCGCGGTCACCGCCACACAGCTGCGTCACACCCAACCGAGGTCCCCGCCGCGCCCCTCCACCGGTGCGCCGCTGCCCTCCAATTAGCCACTGGGCGCCGCCGCCACCAGTGGCTCCCCGCTGGCGCGCTTCAGCCAGCTCCCCCGTGGGCCCGGCGCCAGGCGCCCCGGCCTCCCCAAGTCGCCGGCCGCATCGTCAGTTCCCACCTAAACCCCATCGAGTTCCCATCCAATCCCATCCACCCCCATCGGCCCATCGAAGGCGCGTTTCGATGGGCGTTTCCAGCCCATCCAAAAGCCCATCGAAAGCGCACTTTGGATGGGACTCTCGACGGGGCCGGGCCCGAAGCGAACACAGCGTTCGATGGGCTTTTGTCTCACGTGCCCCGCAACAGTCTTGGGACACCGCAAGAGGCGCGAGATCCACGCTGCTAGACGCTCTCTGATTGGATGGATCAACAACCTCACAAGGACTCCTCCAGAAATGTTGAAACAACGGCCACTTCGAGCCAGGTTGGAGCAAACCATGACATGTGTTGCGACAGCGGCGCGCCGTTGTCCGCACAGGGGACCTCCCGGAGCCTCTCGGCGCGAAAAGGCTGAGGTCACGAACCTCGATGGGACGTTTCATTGATTTCATGTTCTGTAAGAAGCGACGAACGCGCATGGAGTCGCACCTTCTCGCGGAGTCGGCGTCAGGGCAAAAACGATCTTCCTTCGTCCTTCGGGCCCTGGAACAAGCCTGCTCTCGGCGCCATGCATGATCCTTGTCTTTTACCAGAAAGAGGCTCCGGCGCACTCGGTGTCTCTCTGGTGCGATGAGTACGCTCAGAGTCAGATCTGGTACGCCAAAGGCACCGACAGAGACAGCGATAGAACACGTGGCTGAGGTCGCGGCAAGACAGAGTTACAGCGACAGTCAACTTCGTGGTCCGCTTCCACAGAAAGACAGGAGCAACAGTTTTGAACAGGATCAGCAAAGAGCGACCATGCCGTAGCGTACCGCGGCACTTCTACGCCGCTCAACACAGGAACGGGTACTTCAATCGCAGCGCATGGTGAGAGTATATATGATTCAAAGCCCGTAACGTTTGATCGTAAATAAATGCGAGTTGTAGTGTAGTGGTACAATGAGCGGGTGTCCAGCGGGTGTCTGACAGCGACGGCGAGCGACATTGGCGGGTGGCGCAAGTTCGACTCCTCTATGGAAAATTATTTTTATCTGTCTTTCGAATCAATCATGCCTTCTATTGGCTGATGAGACGCTGTCATCAGGGTTGATAGTCCAATGACACGTGCAGAAGAAAAGGCAGCAGTCTTCTCGTGGAAATGTCACATTAGTTCTCGAGACAGCTCAAAAAAAATTGACTGTTGGCCAGTTCTCTCGAGTCTTTTGCTCGATGGGAAACCCCATCGAGCCCATCCAAGTGAGTCCCCATCGAGATGCCATCGAAGGCTCATCGAAAAGGCGCTTCGATGGGGCTTCTGAGGCCCATCCAGTTCCCATCCAGGTCCCATCCAAACCAGGCTTTGGATGGGCTTTCATGGGCAGCTGACGATATCGGCTCCCCCGCTGCCCCCGCGCCGCGCCTCGCGCTCGCCACCGCACGATCACCGGCCGCAACCCGGGCGACTGCCGTCCCGTCCGCGCCGCCACCGTCGGCCGCTGGGTGGCGCCGGCCCCACCAGCTGCGCCGCCGGCATGCCCCCGCACATCCAGCCGCATTCCCCATCCTTATGCCAACGGCCTCTCCGCCGGCGCTCCGCCCACCAGAGCTCCCCCGTCGTCGGCCACGCCGTGTCACCGCGTCGGGCGCATGACCCAACCTGGAATTCCTCATGTGGACCCAAGTCCTCCTGAGGGTAGAATTCCGTCTCCAACAGTCCCTTGCCATCCGGTGACCAGGAAACAACACCAACGTCGGGAGGCGCCGGTGCGGGTGCTGGCGGCGGCGGCGGCGGCGGCGGTGGCGGCCGCGTCGTGGCATTTGCAGTCGACGCAACCGTCGGCCGTACTGCGGGTTTCCTCAAGGCGGCGGCGGTCGGCGTTACTCATGGCGGCGGCGGTCAGCGTTATCGTCTATGGTGCCGGTGGGCGCCACCGAGCAAGAAGACGAGTCGGATGATGGCAGCAACGGCGAAAGTGGCGGCCACGATCGAGTCGGCAGTGACGACGGCGATGACGCGATGGGAAACAGTGGTGCGAGTGGTGTGGGTTTGCGACCGGATGATGCGGCGGCGACCACCACAGGTGCGGGGGTGGGGCCTGGCAGTGCGCCGTTGCCGCCGTCGTCCACGCCCGTGGCGGTCGGTCGTGGCCGCTCGCCGCTGCCGCCACCGCGGTGGGGCCACTATGGGCGGCAGCAACAGCCGGTTCCACCTACCCTGCCCCCGCCCCCCGCCTCCGCCGCCGCACGTTGACACGGGTGCTGGGTGGAAAGGGAGACTTGGGAGTTTCATGGCGGACGCCCGCCCCGCCCATGCCGCCCCGAGCTCCTTGGGTCGATGGCAGATGAGGGGGCGCCTGCCGCGGCACCACCGCGGCACGCCGCTGGCGAATCAGGTGATGGCACGGCGGGGGGCGCCGCCACCGCCGCGGTGGCCAACCTGTGCCCAGGGATAGCCGGCAAGGCCATCCCCACGGCGTCGAGCTGTTTCGATGCCGTCAGCTTGGACGCCCTGTTTGAGACAGGAGGCGAGGGCGCGTGGGGCGGGTTTTCTGCCGTGGCGGCTGGCACGGGAGAGGGTTTGGTGGGGGAGGCAGGGTGGTCGCGGCGACGGGGCTGTGACGGCTCCCACGTGCGGGCGTCGCGGGAGCACCCGTCGGTGCGTGCTGTGCTCTCCGTAGTTCCGCATGCGCTCCCATGGCCGCCGACGACGGTGCTGTCGCGCGCCTGTGCTGCGGCGCGGGTTTTTCCCCCTGCGTGGACCCGCGGGGTGTGCTGCGCCGTTTGCCGACGGCGGGGTGTACGTCGCATCGTACGTAGCCTGCGCCCTTTCGGTGTCGTTCAGGATAGGAGGGCGTGGGCGGGCCCTGTCGTTGGTGGTTGAAGTTGGGGCGCAATGAAAATTCGACCGCTTCCGGGGTGGACAGACGATGGCGAGTTCGGCCCATCGCTCGATGGCCCACGCGAGTGAAGCGTTTGCAGTCGTGATGGGCGGCGGCCCTCGAGATTGATGGCGTGGTTGTCACCGCTCCCCCTGTTGCGGCGGTGCCCCCGTGCCCGCGCACGTCTGGCGGGAGGTGGCAGTCCTCGCCGGCGACGAGGCCACGAGGAGCAACAACGCGACGATGACGGTTGGCAGTGCAGGGGGTTGGTTGGTGCCAACGGCGGCCGTTGGCGGGGGGTGGGGGCCCCGTGACCGTCGAGACGCAGACCGTTGGTGGCCTTCTCGGTCAGTCAACTGGCCCCCAACGCCCCCCATGGAATCTTCCATGTGTACACGCACGAACGTGTACAGCACTCGGTCAGAAGGATTGAGAACGCAGAGGATGAATCGCCCGCGAAGAGAGAACGTGCTCTCGTTTTCTGTTTTTGCCATGAGATAAGCTCCGTATGTGCGCTCTCTCTGGGCCGACTCATGGCTTGCAGAGTCGACAGAGTCTCAGACCCCTCCCACAGCTGCGAGGCAGAACCGGTAGCATGAACAGAAGCATCTGAATCCTGATGTTCCACTGTACCTGTCGGCGCACTCGAAAGGAGTGGGGGATCATGGGGGCGAGCGGCCCTCCCCGCAGACCCCTCCGCTCCTGGCGTTGCCAGTCGTGTTGGGAAGCGCCTGGGAGCTTGGGCCACCGCGGCTTACCGTGGGATGTTTCCGCAACGGTCACGCCACCGTCGTGGGCGACGGACCGCGCCCGCGCCACCGCCCGGCAGCGGGAACGCCGTGTTGCTGACGCACCCCGCCGGTCGGATCTACGGCGCGTGGCCGGGCCGACCCCCCCCCCCGCCTGGCGCTGCGCGCCGCCGCGTCCGACCGGGTCGCACTCGAATTACGGGGGGGGGACCGTCCCGGCCGCCGCCGGCCGCCGGCGTGGCCACGTCGGCCGCCGCCGCGGCGGCGTGTCGCCATCGGCGGAGCCGCGTGGCGGCGCGCGGGGCGGCACCCCCTCCCCCCCGTCCCCCCCCCCCCCCCCCCTTCTGCGTGGTTCGTCCCACGCCCGCGGCGCCGTCGTTCCCGGCTGCGGGCGAGCCACGGCGTCGGCACTGGCCGCCCCCCCCCCCCCCACCCCCCCCCCTCCGACAACCCCCGCGGCTGCTCGGCGCGTCGTCGCCCACGCCAGCACTGTGACGGCGCGTGTGGTGGAGGCTGCCGCTGCCGCTGCCGCCGCCCCCCGCCGCGTCGCGGGCGGTGGAGCCAGCGTGGCACCGCCCGACGCGGCGGCCGCGGGGGGGCGCGTGCCGAGCCCGCCGCCGCCACGCCATTGTCGTCACCGCCGACACCCCCCCCCCCCCCCCCCCCCCCACACCCTGGCTTGGGTGTTGCTGCGCAGAAACCCGCCACCGCCCCGCTTTGCTGTGCGGGGGGGGGGGGGGACTGCTGGTTCGGGGGCGGCGACGCCGCGCCTCGGCCCCCCTCTCGTGCGGCTGCTGCCCCTGCCCGCGACGCCCGCGCCCCTCTTGGGCGCGCCGGTCCCACCCGCGCACCGCCCAACCTCGCGTGGTTTTGTACGCTGCGGCACCCCCCCCCCCCCCCCCCCCCCCCTTCCAGCGTGCCACCCCCCCCCTCCCCGCTCCGCCGCGGACAGCGGCGTCGGCACCCACGGGCGGCGTCGTTGGGAACCGACCGCCGCCGCCACCGCGCGCGCGCGTGCGCCGTCGCGCGGGCCGGCGGCCGCTGCCGCCGCCGCCGGCTGGCCGTCGCGGCGCCCCCCACGGGCGCACCCACTGTCAGTGGGGAGAGCGCCCCACGGGGGGGGCCACTGCGTGAACGGGGCTGGGTGGGGGGGGCGTGGGGGCGCTGGGGGGGGGGGGGGGGGGGTGCGTGCGTGGGTGGGGCATTGGAACGCCCCGGGGGGGGGGGGGGGGCGGCCGGCTAGGCACGGACGTGGCTGCCGTGCGACCCGTGGCGGTGCGCCCGAGCCGCGGCGGCGGCGGCCGCCGCCTGTCGGTACGCCGCGGGGATGGTGGTGGTGGTGGTGGTGGTGGTGGCCGAGACGGGGGGCCCCCCAGACTGCAGGGTGGCCGCGCCTCCCCCCCGCTGTCGGGTGTGGGGGGGTGGGGGGAATGCGGAGGGGGACAGCCCGGGGGGGGGGGGGGGGGGAAATGGCGCCCGTGCCACGTCTACCCGCCAAAGAGCCGGGGAGGACGCCCATTCGGCGCGTCCCATTCGGAGGGGCGGGGGGGGGGGGGGAGGGTGGGGGGGCTGTCCCACGGGCGGCGGCGCGTCGACCGCCCGCGGCGCGGCCGCGGGTGGCCAGCGGCGGGCGTGCCCCCCCCTGACCCCCCCCCCCACGCCCGCCGCTGCCGCGCCGCGTCCCGCGGCCGCCACGCGCGGCCGACCCAGCCGCGCCGCGTCGGCGCGCGCGCGCGTCGACCGCCGCCGCCGCCGCCGCCGCCGCCGCCGCCGCCGCCGCCGCCGCCGCCGCCACCGGCGGCGCCGCCGCCGCGGCCGCCGCGGCCGCCGACCGGCGGCGGTGGCGGCTGGTGGCGGCGGCGGCCGCCGCGACGGGCGGCACTGGCGGCGGTGGTGGCGGTGGGTAGGCGGCGGCGGCGGCGGTGGCAACGACGGCGGTGGTGGCGGTGGCGGCGGCCGCGGCCGCCGCCGCCGCCGCCGCCCCCCACTGACCGCGGCGGCTGTGGGGTGGCGGCGGTGGCGGCCGCCGCCGCGGCGCGCCGCCGCGGCGGCGGCGGCGGCGGCGGCGGCGGCCAGTGTCGGCCGCCCGCGGGGGGGTGCCGCGGTGGCCGGCACCGCGGCCGGGCGGCGGGGGTGGGCGCCCCCCTTTCCCCCCCGTGGCCGTTGCCTTCCCCCCCCCCCCCCCCCCCCCCCCCCTCCGACACTCCGCGACCCCCGCTCGGCGTCACGGAGCACACGCCCAGTCGTCGACGGCGGCGCGTGCGTGCCAAGGCTCCGCGCGCCGGCCGGCGGCGGCGCACGCCACGCCCGCTCTGGGCAACGACCCCAGCCGCCGGGGTGTGGGGTGCGCATGGGCGGCGGAGGGGGGACGCGGCGGCGGGTGCCGCATCCTCTGCCAGTGGCGGCCGCTCCGCCACACATCCGCGGTGTGCGGGGGGGGGGGGGGGGGGGGGGGGGGCACACCCCCGCTGGTGCGGCATGAAGCTGGGAGGGGGGGGGGGGGGGGGGGGAGGGGGCGGGCGGCGGGGCAGGGAGGAGCGGCGCGGGCGGCGGCGGCACCGCGTGCGTGGCGGCGTGGTACAAAGCACCGCCCACGCGGGCGTGACGTTGGGGGGCGCCGAACCCCGCCGGCCGTCCACGTCCGCACCGGCCAGACGCGGGTCGGGCCCTAGGGGTTGGGGGGGGGGGGGGGTAGCGGCGACGTTGACCGGCGGGGGGGGGGGGACAAGGCCACCGCGGGGCGCAACGAGGAACGCCCCGCCGCTTGGCCGGGACACCGTACTACTGGCGTGGGCGGCGGGAGGCGGCCGTGCCAGCCGTGCGAGTGGCCTTGCAGCGTCGCGGCGGCGGCGTCCCCCCTCGCCCAGTCGCCCCCACCGCGGTGGTCCTCTTGTTGCTCGTAGGTACGCGCTGCGGCCGCGTCGGCGGCGTGGGGAGTTGCAGACCCCAGACGCTTCCCCCTCTCCCCCACCCCCCCCCCCCCCCCTCCGTGCGTTCCTGGCACCGGCTGCCGCGGACCGCCACGCCACGGACCGTGACAGGTCACGGCGGTTCGCTGCTGCAGCCGCTGCCTGGCCTGCCGCCGCCGCCGTGGGGGCACCGACAGGCAACCTAGGTGGCAGCGGCGACGAGGGGACACAAGCCACCACCACCACCACCACCACCACCACCACCACCACCACCACCGCGAGTGGGAGTCGCCCGTCGCTGCTGTCTTTTAACCGGCCATCCTCCCCCCCACCCGCCCCCCCCCCCAACACATCCCCTCCGTCCTTCCCCCCCACACCCGCTCTCATGCAGAGCGTGACGACCCCCCACGGCGGCAACGGCGCGCACACCACCGCGACCGGGCGGCGCAAGCACCCGCACCCGCCGGCGGTCCCGCCGCCGCAGCCCGCCGGTGCGGCCGACATGAACGGGTCGGGGAGTGGTGGCGGCGGCGTGTGGCCGCGGCGGCTCAAGCCGCTCGCACGGAGCCAGCTGCTGCTCACGTTTGTTACGGCCGTCGTGACGATGGCCGCGACGATGGCGCTGATGACCTGGCGGGGGCCGGGCAGGGGGCCCACCGGGGGGGTGGGCGCCGCCGACGGGGGGTACAGCCGCGGTGACGGCGGGGGGGGGGGGGGGCGCTGCAGCGCGCGGGGGATGTCGGCAGGGGGGGGTACGGCGTCGCCCCGCCGCCGGCGGCGGCGGTGACCGACGCCGCGGCCGACGGCGGCCTCCACCCGACCGTGGCGACCGCCGCCGTGGGCGCGGCGGCGGTGCCCCCCCCCCACCCCCCCCCGCCGCGCCGCCCGTGGAGGCGGTGCCGGCGGCGGCGGCTCCAGCCGCCGCCCCCGCCGCCGCCGCCGCCGCCGCCGCCCCGCCACCAACGGACACGACGGTGACGGTGGATGACGCGGCGAGTGATACGCGCTACGGGGTGCTCCCGCCGCCCGGCCCCGCGCGGGCGGCCTGGTGCGACGGCCCGCCGCGGTGCGTGATGGACATGGGCTTCAACTCGGGGCAGGACACCCACTTTTACCTCGCCGACGGCTGGCGCGTCGTTGCCGTCGACGCCAACCCCGTGCTCATCGCGGCGGGCCGCCAGCGGTACGCGGAGGCGCTCGCCAACGGCACGCTCGTGCTCGTCCCGTCGGGGCTCATCCCCGTGAGCGCGCTCGCGACGGCGGGCGCCAAGCTGACCTTTTACAAGTCCAAGCTCGACAACGTGTGGTCCTCCTTTGACGCCCACTGGGGCTGCCGGCACCCAAACAACACGCCGCTCGAGGCGGGCGAGGCGATCAACCCGGCCTACTGCACCGAGATCCGCGTGCCGACGCGCACGTGCGCGGCGCTCGTGACGGAGTTTGGCACGCCCGTGTACCTCAAGATTGACATTGAGGGCCGCGACACGGCGTGCCTCGAGTCGCTGTGGACGCTCCCCGCGGAGCGCCGCCCCGACTACGTGTCGGTGGAGAACGTGACGCCGACGCACATTGAGCTGCTGCGGGGGCTCGGCTACGGCCGCCAAAAGGTGGTCGACCAGCGCATCATCTACGACGCGTACGTGGGGCAGACGAGCCTCCTCGGCAACAGCGGGCCGTTTGGCGACGCGGCCATTGACACGGTGCGGGGGCGGGGGTGGGCGTCGGCCGCCGAGGTCGACGCCCGCCTGCCGCTGCCGGACAAGGTGCGGGGGGTGGGCACGTGGTACGACCTCCACGGCAAGCGGGACGGGCTGTGAGGGGGGGTGGGGGGGGGGGGCACCCTCTGGGAGAGGGGCGCGTGAGGGGAGGGTGGGCGGGCGCGGGGGGGGGGGGGGGCGGGGGCGGAGCGGCAGCCCATTGTGAGAGACAGTCGTCGATGCACAAAAACTGAGCGAGTGCCACGCAAGCGTGCGGACCGGATCTAGCCACAAAACGGACGCGGCAGTGCGGGTCGACGGCGCGCGGCGTGCGGGGCGACGCGAGCGGAGCAACAGGTGGCACGGCCTCGCCGGTGGGAGCTCTCGTTGGCCCCCCGCTGTCCTCCGTCTCCTACACGGGCGGCGGCCACGCGTCGCGGCCACGCCCCCGCCGGTGCCCCTACAAACGCCCCACCCCCCATCGGCCGCGTTACCCGCGACGGCGCGCGCTCCTCGCGCCGCCCGCGGTGACGCGCCCACCCTCCGCCGCGCCGTCGGCCTGGGCACGCTGCCGTCGTTTGGCGGGCTGCCGCTCCTCCCCGTTGCGTCCCCTGCCAGCCCCACGCGTGTTGGCTGCCAACGTCGAGGGCGCCTGCCAGCGGCGGGCGACTGTCGGGACCAGGACGAGCGCGGCGGCTAGCCACCAGAGCCGCCGCCGCCGCCGCCGCCGCCGCCGCCGCCGCCGCCGCCGCCGCCGCCGCACCCCCCCACCACCGCGACAAAGGGCCACCACCGACGCCGTCGCTGCCATCCTGCCGCGGGGGCTGGCGCCGCGTCCAAGCCACTGCACCCGGTCTGGGTGGTCCCTGACGGCCGCCGGCGGGTGCTCACCGCGGCCGTAACCGTGGGGGGCGGGGCCGCTGGCAGTGCCAGGCGGCGGCCGCTCGACGGGCGCGGCCGGTGGAGCGGCCGCTGGGGGCGCCCGCGGACGACAGCGAGCTGCCGCCCGCGGCGGCCGCGACGGCGGCGGCGGTGCGGGACGGCACGGAGTGGCGGGGGGGGTTGTCCATCGCGGGGGGGGGCGGCGCGGCGGGGGGTGGCCGCCGCGGCGGGACGGTCCGACGCGGCCGTCCCACCCGGCCGCGGCTACTCGCTGCGGCAGCCCCAGGCGCGGCTCGCGGGTCTGGCGGGATCGCAGTCTGCGCCCGCCGCCAGCGGTTGCCGCCCGCCAGGGCCCCGCCGCCACCGTGTCCGCCGCCACCGTGTCCGCCGCCACCCGGTACCACAGCCCCGTTCGCGCCAAGAGCCATGTGGTCCATTACCAGGCGATGCAATCTTGCCATGGCTTCTGGTATCCACGTGGCGACGGCTCAAGTGCGTGCCCAGAAAGTTCCACCAGCAATTGGCGGTATCTCGGGCGTGCCATTCCTGAATGGGGGACTCGTCCCAGAGCTCAGCGTCTGCCGTCGACGCGGCGAGAGACGTCGCAGGCACGCCTCGCGCCAGACGGCGACTGTCGCGGCCGGGCCATCCTGCCCGCCGCCGCGCCGCCGACGCGGTCGTACGCGCGCGCGCTTCCCCCGGCGGCAGCCAGCTGGTCTGGTGGACGTGTGCTGCACGGCGACAAGCAAGGGAAGGGCCCGTGTCGGTTGTCGGTTGCGTTGACCTGGCCGCCGCTCTGCCGCGGCGGTGCCCGCCTCTGCTTTTTGGAGCCGGCCTCTGCCTGGCGTCCCCCCGCCGCGGGCCGCCCGCCGCCGGCTGTTTCGGCGGCCATGGAGGCGTACGTCGCCCCCCCGGTGCGGGTGCCGACGGCGGGCGCCGCCCCGGCGGGCGTCGCCCGCCACGACCGCGCCGCCCGCGTCGGCGGCCAGTGGCCCCGGCGGCGGTGGCCGCCGGCGGCGGCGGCACGCCGGCGGGGGCGGCCGGCCGCCGCCGGCCGGCGGGTGGCGGCAGCGTCGGCGGCCGGTGACGCGCCGTCGTTGGCGGTGGGCGGGCCGGGCGCGGCCGCGGTGGCGGCCGCCCCCGCGGTGGCGGCCGCCTTGGACGCGCCGTGCGACACGCAGGTGCTCCTGTACGACACGACGCTGCGGGACGGCACGCAGCAGGAGGGCATTTCGTTGTCGGTGATGGACAAGCTGCGGGTGGTGGAGAAGCTGGACCACTTTGGGGTGGACTACATTGAAGGTAGGGGTCGCCGGCGCTGGTGCTTGGAGTGGCCACCGCCGGTGGTGGGGGAGCGGCGCGGCGCGGGTGGCGGGCGGTCGCTCGGAGCAGCGGGACTGGTGGGCGTGGCTTTTGCCCCTGTCGCACTCGTAAGGAGGGGCGCTGCTGCATTGGGTGCCGGCCGCCTGGGCCAAGGTCATGGGGGGCCATGCTTCAGCTGCTGACGTGAGAGCTGTTGTCCGTGTCCTACTGCCCGCCTTTCTCCTGTCGATATTCACCGCCCCGCTTCCACACTCTGTAGGCGGCTGGCCCGGCTCCAATGCAAAGGACGCCGAGTTTTTTGAACGCGCCGCCACCCTATCCCTCCGCAACGCGCGGCTCGTCGCGTTTGGATCCACCCGCCACAAGGCGGCTACCCCCGACGGCGACGCCAACCTGGCCGCCCTGCTCGACTCGGGCGCCCCCGTCCTGACGCTCGTCGGCAAGGCGTGCGCCTACCAGGTGCGTGTCGTGCTGGGCGCCACCCCACAAGAAAACCTTGCCATGATTGGCTCGTCGGTGGCGCACCTCAAGGCCGCCCGGCGGGAGGTGATGCTCGACGCGGAGCACTTTTTTGACGGCTACAAGGCCGACGCCGCGTACGCGCTTGAGTGCGTCGCCGCTGCCGTGGCGGCCGGCGTTGACGCTGTGGTGCTGTGCGACACGAATGGCGGCTGCACGCCGTGGGAGGTGGGTGCCATCACGGCCGCCGTTGGCGCCGCCTTCCCGGGCCTCCGCCTTGGCATCCACTGCCACAATGACTGTGGGATGGCGGTGGCGAATTCGGTCGCGGCCGTGCGTGCGCTGTCCGGCACCACCTGCGGGTGCGTCGTGCAGGGCACGATCAATGGGTACGGCGAGCGCACCGGCAATGCCAACCTCACCACCATCATCCCGGTGCTGGGCCTCAAACTGGGCGTTCCGCTGCGGGTGGCCATGGCGTCGCTGACGTCTGTGTCCCGGTTTGTGGACGAGGTGGCCAACGTGCCGCAGGTTGGGGGTGCCCCGTTTGTCGGCGCCTCGGCGTTTGCCCACAAGGGCGGCATCCACGTGGCGGCGGTGCTCAAGGACGCCGACACGTACCAGCATGTGGACCCGGCGGTGGTGGGAAACGCCACGCGGGTGCTCGTGTCGGAGCTGTCGGGTCGGGGGAACCTGCTGTCCAAGGCGCGGGAGCTGGGGCTCCTCCGCGAGGACGCCTCGTCGGCTGAGGTGGACGCCTGGGGCGCCCGCGCGCGCAAGGTGCTGGGGCAAGTCAAGGCGCTCGAGCACGCGGGCTGTACGTTTGAGGCGGCCGAGGCGTCGGTGGAGCTGATGCTCCGGCGGTCGGCCGACGGGTACCGCTCGCCGTTTGCGATGCTGGACTTTTCCGTCCTGACGGGCCTCCGCGGCGGCGGCGCCGCTGGCGGCGGCGGCGACGATGACACGGTGACGCGGGCGACGATCAAGCTGGAGCTCCTTGGCGGCGACGGCGCGAATGGTGACGCCTGCCCCATCCGTGTCTGCTTGGAGGTGGGCGAAGGCAATGGCCCCGTCGACGCGGTCAACGCGGCGCTGCAGCGGGCACTCCACGGCGCGTACGCGGTGCTGAGCGGGGTCTTCCTCAGCGACTACAAGGTGCGGATCCTCGACGCGGAGCGGGCAACCGCCGCCACCACCCGCGTGATGGTCGAGATGTGCGACGGGCCGCGCTCGTGGACTACGGTGGGGGCGCACCCCAACATTATCGTGGCGAGCGTGCAGGCGCTGCTGGACGGGTACGAGTACGTGCTCGCCCAGCGGATGCCCGAGTGCGTAGGCGACTACGGGGACCTCGCAGAGGGGGATGAGGCCGTGCCGGGGGGGGCGGACCTGGGCGTGCCCGTCACGGCACACTAGGCGACGACTGGGGAGCAGAGGGGCCAGTGGTCTCTGGCGGGGCGTGGGCAGATGGGCGCGCCGGGCGGGGTTCTGCTTGCATGCTGATCGCCGGCCACGGGGCCGGGCGCGGGGGCCTCGCAGCGCCCAGCAGTGTAGTTTTTTCTCCTTCAAGCCGCGGACGGCGCTTGACACTCTGACGAGCCGCCTCTTTCCACCGCCGCCCGTCTCTGGGCGGCAGGGCACCCCGCATCTCAGTTACCACCGAGCAGGGCCCGGCATGGGTGGCGACCGGCACCTGCGTGGCGACGCGGGGGTGTGAGCCCCCGTGCGCCACCCACCCCCTGGCGTCGGGGGGGGGCGGAGTGGTGCGGGCGCCTCGGACAGACGCGCCCGGCTTCTCCAGGATGGACGCCACGCCTATCTCGCCGGCCCTGGTTTCAGTCCTGAGTGCTTGATACGCGGGGCTCGGTGGGGGGGGGGAAGGTCGACGACAGGGGCTGTTGGGCTCTTGCACTCGCGGAAAGCACAGCAGCCATCCCCGCCGCTTCACGCTGATTCGGCGGCCTGTCCCTCCACGCGAAGCTGTGGGGGATTATTGACGCGGCGCCAGCGGCGGTGCGCCGCGGTGGCGAGCCGGGCGTCCGCACCAACGTGTGTGCGATCTCACCGTTGGTGGTGGGCACCGTCACGCCCGCCGCGATGGCGGGCGGCGGCGAGGTACGGCGGCAGGCCCCCCTCCCGCCGCGCGGGCCGCTGCCGCCCGCGCTCGCGGCGGGCTCGCAGGCCGACGATGGCCTCCCACTGTACGCGGTGGAGAAGAACGCGCTCCATGCGGGCGCGACGGGCGGTGCCGCCGTCACGGGCCCGACGCGGTCGGCGTGGCGGGCACCTGACGGCGGCGGCGGGACACGCGGGCGGCCGCCTCGTCGGCGCCATCGGGTTGGCGGGCGAGCCGGGCGGCGATGCACCCTCGTCGGCCACGCTGCCGCGGCACGGATGGCCGCCGCCGTCCCCCGCGCGACCGGCGAGGCGGCGCGCAACGCCGACGCGGCGGTGGTGGCGTCGCCGGCTGGTCGCGGCTCGGCAGTGGCACCGGCTGGCGGTGCGCCCGCCGCTGACGGCGGGCCGGCAGCGTCGGGGAGGGGCGACGCGGAAGGTGGCGGCTGTCGCGGCATCGAGGGGGTGTTGCGGTGCGGCAGAGTGCGATCCCCCGCCCGGCGGGCGCCCTCGATCCGGCCGCCGCCCACCCCCACGCGCTCTGCGCGACGGCGCCGGCGTGTGGCGGCGCTGTGGCGGCAGCGGTGCTGGCTGGCAGGGCGCCCGCCGCCGACGGCGGCCACCCGGGCGGCGTAGGACGGAGGCGGAGCGGGCGGCAGCGGCGGCGGCGGGGGGGGGGCGTGGCTGGGCGGGGGGGTGCGATCCCCCCCGTCGGCCCCCCCACCGCCGCCCGCGGGGACAGCGACGCGGGCTGGTGTGGCGGCCGGCGGCCCCGGCGGTGGTGGCGGGCGGTGGCGTGCCCGCCGCGGCGGCCGCGCCGGTGGCGGCGCCTGGCCGCGGCGTGCGCAGCCGCGGCGTCCGACACGGGCGGGTGCATGGCGGGTGGGGGAGTTCCCCCCCCGCCGACCCCCGCGCCGTCTTTGGGGGCGCGACGGGCGGCCACCGCGCCGACTTGCGGGGCGGCGTTGGGCGCAGCCGCGGCGGCAGCCGCGGCGCCGACCGGCCGCGGCCGCCGGGGCGGTTCCGGCCGGCGACGAGACGGCGCCGACGGACGGTGCGGCCGCGCGCATCGGTTGCGGCGGAGACGCTGGCGGCGGCCGCGGCGGCCGCGGCAGCGGAGGGGTGTGGGCGGCCGTGGACTGGCGATCCCCCCACGTCGGCCCCTGCACAGCCATCCGCGCCAGCCGCCCCGGGATGCCGCCGCCCACCGCCGCCGCCCCCGTCGCCTTCCCCAACGCCGCCACCGCTGACAGCCGCCCCATCCGTGCACGTACGCGCTCATGGGGAGGGAGGCTGCTACGGGGGCAGGCAGCCCCACCACCGTTCACCGCTGCCTCCACCTACCGCACGGTGGCGGCCGCGTCAGCCAGCTCCCCCAACCGCACCATCGCGCCCGCCGTGAGGCGCTCCAGCAGCCGCCGCGCCACCTGCGCCCACCCGTGGGCGGCGGCGCTGAAGCCACTCACAGCCACTGCCCGGTCCCGGGCGGCGGCCTAGGCAGCGGCGTCCGCGTCGGCCTCGTCCTGCACGGCACGGTGCCCATCTCCAGCCCTTGCCCGTCGGGTGCCGCCCGCCGTGCCGCGCTGCCGCCCAGGCCCAGAGATGGCTGGGCCGCCGGGGGGGGCACCTCCCAGTGCATCGGGATGAGGCCGCCCAGGCCGTCGGCCGCCACCGTCGGGCCCAACACCCCCGCGCCGTTCGTGTAGGCGGGGGGGGGGGAGGCGGGCGGGAGGGGCGTCGAGGGCGGCCAACCAGTCGGCAAGGTCGCTCTTGGCCATTCCCGGTGGCACCGTGTCGTCCAAGGCCGGCCGCGCAACGGTGCCCAAGTCGAGGCTGTGGTCCTCCGGGTCGGCCAACCACGCCAGTGACGGGAGCACCGCCGCCCGCACGGCTGCCATGAGCGACGGGATGAGACCGCCAAGGCCCTTGGGCACCACCACCTGGGGCGGGTGGGTGGCGGCCCGGCGGCCGCGGCGGTCCCCACCTCCGCCGTCGGGGTCGTAGAGGGGCCACCACCGGCCCGTCGCCGGCGTCATCAGCCCAGGTGGGGCGGCGCCACGACCGGGCAGGGCGCCCTACCGCCCCCGCCGCGGCACTCACATAGTCGCCGCCGGAAATTGGCTAGTCGGGAAAGTAGGAGGGCACCACCGGCCCGTCGCCCGCATCGTCCACACAGAGGTAGACCAGCACTTGACCGCCGCGGCCATAGCGGTCGCACCTGCCAGCGTGGGGGAGGCCACGCGCGGTAGCGGCGCTAGAGCGGCGGTGCCAATGTGGCCCCCATTCGCGGTGGGGGAGGAGGGGAAGACCGGCCCGTCGCCCACGTCGTCGATTGACGAGGCGCGAATGTCAGACGGGGCGGGGAAGGGGTGCACGCTGGACAGCAGGGCATCGAGGGCGTCAAAGGTGTGCGCGGCCGGGACGGCACCCGCGCCAGGCTGCGACTCGGAGGGAAGACGGATCCGTCGCCCGCACCGTCCTCCGATGTGGAGTGGGCGCCGAAGGGGGTGGGGAGTCGGTGTGCGCCGGGCACGGCCGCCCCCACCGGCCGCTCGGTCGTGGCCGTGGCCACCCCCACATGGTCGCCACCGGCACCAGACCCACTGCGCGCGCCGCCCACCGCCGCGTGCGGCCCGGGCTGCGACACCCAGCCTACCTCCAGCGCGTGCCGCGGGGGGCCCCCACCCAGCGAGCCGCCGCCGGCGGGGACGCCCACCGGTACAGGGCGGATAACGTGCGGTGCTCGCAGCGGCCTCGTGCTCAATCGAGTGCCCGTCTGACACAGTCAGGTGGCAGGAAGGACGCCGTCTGGTCCGTCCTTGCTGATGACGAGGAGGTCGGGATGTCGACGGAAGAAACTGTGGAGACCGCTCAAGCTGCTCCCGCCCCCTCTTCTCCACGACCGCCGCAGGCTCTCTCGACTGCGACTGTCACCACCTTCCAGGAAGGAGCCCGCGGCAGATTACGCCTGCCATGCACCCCGAGGTCCGGTGTGCGACCGTCAGCCCGCGACGGCGAGGTAGGCAAGGATATGTCGAGGAGCTGCCGTCTTCTTGGGAGGTGGGGCGGGCCGGGCGCGGCGAGCCACCAGGAAGAGTGAGCAAGGAATGCGGCAGACGGGGCGCGGCGCTTAACGTGCAAGGGGACGCGTGGGACAAACACCAGACCGCAATGAGGGGGAGTGCGAGTGTGAGCGCCGTCCTCTGCCGCCGCGGGCGCGGGGGGGGCGGGGGATGGGCGGGCAACGTCCAGACGGGAGGGCGCCGCGAGAGGACAGCCGATAACATCATCTTGACGGAGGAAAACGACTGATACAGCCCTGCAGAGGCCACCGTGCAGTTAGCCTGCGAGCCAAGAACTGACAAATCTCACGATTCTAATGTACCTAGTCCTGGTGTTGGAAGCGCGGCCACAGGACGAAGCACGCGTGCGCAGTGAGACCAAGGCTCCACTCCCTCGCTGTTGTCGTAGACGCTGGGCAAAGCCCATACATCGGAAAAGTACCGCGAAGTTGCTCGACTGAACTTCACTACTTAAGAGGCAAGTCCACCAATGTTGCGTCGGACGCCGGCTCTGCGATATTGATCGCCGATGCTGATCTCGTGGCAGGTGGACGCATACCACACGCCAGCTGGGCGGCGAAGCGCCACACGCTGACCAACATATCCAGATGAACAGTGGGCCTGAGACGTGGCCGCGCAGTTTCTTGCGCTGACGTTGACACGAGACCCATTAATCCCTCTCTCTCTGTCTCATTCTCTCCGACTCCCTACACACTCTTCCCTCTTGTACCGGCTGCCTTCCAGCCATCGACAGACAAATCAGTGCGGCTGGATCTACGGTTCACCGCGTGTGGGCCGGCCGCCTGGGCACTCGTCCGCTCGCCCGTCCCGCTCGCCGTCCTCGCGCCGCCTGGGGGACATCGAGACCCCACTTCCTTTCAGCTTGGCGGCGCCCGGCAGCCCCAACCGTTAACCGCCGCAGCAGGACCGCAAGACGGCGATCATGGGACGATGAGTGACCCGTCATCGTCCCGTACGCGGTCATTTGGTTCCCGCCTCGGGCAACCGATCCGTGACAAGCAGCCAGGCCGAGTCCGCGCTGCCCAACTGTCACATCAAGCTGACTGGCGAATGGAGACGGTACACTCCGAGATCTGACGACTGGGGGGGACAGCGCGCAACAAGTGGCTTGCCTCGTCGGCGTCCGTTCAATCGTTCCTGCCGCTCGCCGTTTCCTGCGGCCGTCCTTCCACCGGCTAGGTTGCTAGTCCAACCGCTACTTTCAGTCTCGAGGCGGGTGTCGACTAAGGCTAGCCACGCCCTCGAGGGAACACGCCAACAGGGGCAATCATGGTTCGTGTCCCAAGCCGCTTGGCCACCTATCGTGCGCTAGGTGGAGACGACCCATGGGCGGCGGGACGCAGCTCTTGGACTCAGGAAAATGTCGGGGTACTGTCTGCGTATCGTGTGGCCCCCCGTCCGTGGAGGTCACCCTGCTGCAGGTGAAGTGGGGCACCTTGCTGCGTGCACGTCAGTCTCCTGATCGCTACATCCGCCTCCCGAAGATCCGCCACCTCGCGCTTCTTCCTCGCCCAGCCAATCATTGGTCGGGACAGTATCGAGTGTGCCAGCTTTCCGGTGAAACCAAAAAAAAACCAGGAGTGCGGTTGCGGACCGACAGGTTGGCCCCCAGCCGTGTGGGCGGCACGGCTATGTGGGCCGGCATTGCCGAGAAGCGCCGCCACTCTTTGGGTGCCTTCCAACCGCCCTCGGTGAACTGGTCACGCGGGCTTCGCCCGCTGATGGGCCCTCCACCGTCGCGGAGCTTGACCCAAGCGCGGCAGCCTCCATCAGTGGCCACGGGCCACGATGGACTTGATTTCTTCCATACTCACGCCTTTGCGTAGGATGCCATGGGACACGACGCCGGCGGTCCGTTTCACGGCACCTCCCACAGAGCAAGCTGCTGTGGCTGTCGGCCCAGACCAAGTGAACACACGCGCGTTCATCGTGTGGACTGTGATGATGCGAGTGCGCCCGGCTCCAGCGCCTACCGCCAAGGTCGTCATGGGCGGCCGAGTATCCCGTGGCTGGTCTCGTGCCTCAAAGAAAAAGTCCCCTGACGGGACCAGACAGTGGAGTCGACGTCACAATTGATATGGGCTGGGATCGCAGCTGAACTCGGAAGACGGACACTGGAAGTGGTCCATGTCATCGTCACATCGGCCACGATCTGAAACACCAATAGAATTGACCAAGTTAGTAGCATCTCACAGCCGGTTTAGGTTTCTGACATTGTGTACTGCTGCATGTTTAGAGTACTCCTGCATGGAACTAGCGAGACTCGGCGACCACCATGGCGCTCGCGGGCGGCGGCGCGGCGGCATCTGTGGTATGAGTCGGTCCAACACCGCGGTACTCATCCAAGTGCCTCCGGTCGCCGCTGACTGCGCGGTCGACCCAACCTCCCCGGCGAGCCGTTTATCGGGTTTTTGTCGGGTGTTCATTATGTTAGTGAGGGGGGGTTACTCTTCTTATGAGGGTGATGCTCCCGGGGGTCGGTCCCCCCACAGGCATAATAAAGTGTTAGTCTTTTACTGCGATGGCGTTTTGCAGTACACAGCGTGGCTTGGACGACGCTTCCGACCACAATTGTCGCAGTGACGACCCGATTTTTCGCGGCACCTGCTTCCGTGCCCGCTCGCCGTGCCCACTGCTGATCCCTTGCACGTTGCCTCGGCCACACGTGCAGGCAGCTCGCAGCGTGAGGCGTGCCCACCCTGCAGCCAGTATCACCTCTGGGAAGGGGGGGGGGGGGGCTCAAGCCCGCACGCAATCGCCGCGGGCAGCGTCGGCGTGGGCGGCAGGTGCGTGTGCTTCACCCAGCCCGCCCTGCCGCTCTTCCACTCGTCCACAGGCCACCCGCTGTCGCGACCCAACGCGGTTCTCTCCCGTCCTCGGGCCTGCGCCTGGCGTGCCCCTCTCCCCACCCCCCCGCCCCCCCCCCCCCTTGCCAAAGTCAGCTGGCCGCTGCCCCTGTCGACCGCGCGCCATGCCGCTCGCGAGGTGGCCGCGGGACGCACGCAGCGGGGGGTGCAGCACGGGAGCGGGGCAAGCCGCCGACGAGACACGCCCCGGCTGCGGCGGCGGCAGGGGGGGCGGGGGGGGCGCGGGTGCCCGCGCCAGGAGGCCGCTGCCGCTGCTCTCGCAGCGCGGCCCGCGGCCTCCGTTGCCGGCGAGCGCTGGCAGCGGGGGGGGAACCTCCACGGCAGTGTGGTGGAGGTTGAGACGGGCGGCCGGAGGGTGGCGACCGCGGGGGCGGGGTTGTAGCTGCGCCAGAGGGACTGGGGGGGGGGGGGGAGGAAGGGCCCGCCTCGGGGGCGCACGCCCGCCGCGTCCTCACGCGTCCGGCCTGGGCGGGTCACGCCCGCCGCGTCGGCGGCGGCCGGGCCGCCGCCCCGCCGCCGCGCGCGCTTGTGGGGCCAGTGTCGTTTGAGTGTACCTCGGCTGTGGCCGCAGCCGCGGGTGTAGGCGGAGGGGCCGGGGGGGGGGGGGGGGGGAGGCGTATTCGCGTTGCTGGTGGCTTGGCACGCCCGCTGCGTGGCTTGGGGGGGGGGGGGGGGGGGGGGGAGGCGGGGGGGGCCCGTGGCCGCCGCGCGGCGCGCCTGGCGGGGCCGTCCCGCCGCCTGCCATGCGCGCGCTTGTTGCGCGGTGCCGGTGGGGGGGGGGGGGGGGGGGGGGAGGGGGGCGGTGGGCCGCCGCCGCGGCGGCGCTATATCAGGGTCAGCTGCGCGCGCGGGGGTGAGGCGCAGGCGACGCGACAGCAGTGTCATTTGTGTCCCATTGCCGAGCAGGAGCCAAGAGCGCGCCAGCCGCCTCCGCCCGCCTCCGTCCGCCTCCGTCCGCCTCTGTCTGCCGGCGTCGACACGCGCAGGCGTTCCCTCCCGTCGCCACGACCCCGACGTAGGCTTCCGGGTGCACGCGGCCCGACGCTGGTCCCTCAAGCGCCTGCTTCCTGCCAAGGAGCTTCCCCGCTGGTGCCCTCGTCGGGGATCACCGTCTTCCGCCGTCTTCCGCCGTTTGCCACTCTCTCTCCCCTCCCCTCTGTTCCGCTTGCCCCCCCTCCTCCCTCTCCCTTCTTCCTGCGCGTCCACATCCTGCCTGCGCGTTTCATTGACGCGTGTGTCGGCGACGGCCGGTCCGCCACCATGGCGCCCTACCTCTGTGCCAATTGCCGGCGGTCCCACTTTTCGCCGACGGGCGCGGTGATGGACTCGGCGTCGCGCACGTGCTTTTGCTCGGTCGAGTGCGCGTGGACGCTGCGCTTCCGCCAACAGACCGCCGCGACGATGGCCGCCCGCGCGGCGGCCGCGCAGCGCGCGGCGGCGGCTGCTGAGGCGGCCGCCGCGCCGGCGCCCGCGCCCGCTGGGGACCACTACCAGTACCACCAACACCACGGGGCGTATGGGGCGGGCGCCACCACCCGTGGTGGGGGTGGCGGTGGGCACCGGTCTGGTGACGAGGGGAGTACTGGGCGCGGTCACGATAACCGCGGCGCGGCGTATGCCGACCGGTACCCACAAGTCAGGACGGAGGAGGCGGAAAGGGAGGAGAGGGGAGCTGCACTGCAGCAGACGGCCAACCTCCTCCGCAGCGGGGGCGTGGGCGGCGGCGTGCAGGTGCCGACGGGGGGAGCGGTCGACTCAGAGTCGGACAGCAGCAGCCCGAGCTGGGACGGACACGACTCGCGTCACCACGCCATGTTTGACTGGCAGGCGCTGGACAAGGACAAGCCGTTTGGCACCTTCAGTGACATGCACTGAGCCGCTTGGCCACCGTCGTTTGTTTTTGTGTCGCCTTGTTTTTTATTTTTTTCGTAGTGTGTGTGCTTCGTTGGTTCTCATGTCTTGTGTGTTCTTTCTTCCTTGTTGTCTTGTTTGTCGTTGCGTGCTATCTTCGTTCTTCAACCATATTGTGGCCATCTGTTCTTCTCGACACGCTTCGCCTTTGCGCTGTCACCCACGGACTGAACACCAAAGTGGGCGCGAAAACTGGACTCCCCTGTCCCCGCGACGCGGCTCGCGGCAGGGCCCCTTGTGGCGCGTCCACAAACGCGCACTGGCGCGTCCATACGGTACACGTGCGGACACGCCCCGCCGGCGGTGCCACGACCACGCTTGCCGCCCGCGCGCGCGGGCCGCCGCCACGGCAACGCGGCCCGCCGCCTCGGCGGCAACGCCGCGTTCACCCCTGCCGCGGCGCCCGCGGGGTTGCGGTCGCGCGCGGCGGCCGGCCGGCGGCTGGTACCCCCCCTCCCGCCGCCCGCGTCCCGCGTGACCCCTTCCACCCACGGCGCCGAGCACGCCACCACCCTCCCCCCCTCCCCGCCTTCCCCCCCCCCCCCCCCCCTCCCCCCCTCCCCCCTCAAAAGCCGGCCACGACGGCCCGCACCGAGACTCCCAACACACGCCCCCGCCCGGCTGGCACACCACTGGCGGCACTGAAAGGCCGGCCGCGGGGAGTGGAGTGGCGAGGCGGGGCGCGCGGCGCGCGCGCGGCGCCGGTGGGGGGAAAAAAAGAACACCGCCGGCGGCCGCTGTCGCCACCGCCGCGGCTCCGCGGCAGCGGCGGCGGCGGCGGCGGCGGCGGCGGCGGCGGCGGCGGCGGCGACGGCGGTGGCGGCGGTCGCCGCCGCCGCCGCCGACGCCGCCAGCACGCGCGCGGACCGCCGCGGCGGCCGCTGCCGCCGCCAGGCACTGCCGCGTGCGACGACGGGGAGACGCCAGGGGGGGGAGGGCGTGCGGCCGACGGGGACGAGGCGGGGAGGGCAGCGCCGCGGCCCGCCCGCCGCCCTGCCGGCGCGGCCCAGCCGCCGCCGCCACAGTCCGCTCCCCGCCCCCCCTCCGCCGCGCTCGCCACCACGCCCCGCGGCGGGCGGCCAGACGCGGGACGCGGCCACACGCCGCCGCCGCCGCCGTGTGGCCGCCGGTCACCGGCGGGGGGGGGGGGGGGGGGGAGGCGTGCAGGCGGCGGCCGTGGCGGCGGCGGCGCGCCGGTGGCGGCGGCGGCCGCCGCGGCGGAACGGGGTGGGGGCGGGGGGGGGGGGGGAGGGGCAACGGGGACAGCCGCGGCGACGGCCGCGAGACACTCGGCCGCGTGCGTGTGGTTGCCGCCGCGGGCGGTGCGGCCGCGGCTCCGCGCGGCGGAGCGGGAGGGGAGGTTCAGCGCGGCGGGGGGCGGGGGGTGGGGGGGGGGGGGGGGGGGCGGCGGCGGCGGCGGGGGAGGTGCGCGCGGCCGCCCCAACGGCAGGTGTAGGGAGGAAGCGCCGTCTGCGACGAGGACGGACAAGAAGGAAATTCCACGAGGAGTTTGTCCCGCGCCGGTTCTTGGCGCGACCGCGGGTGGACTGCAAGTCCGCGGGCGGCGCAACGACCGGGCTGTCGGCTGCGCGCGCGCAGACGACGCGCCGCGCACCCGCCGCGCCACGCACCGCGGCCGCCACGCCGGCCGACCGCGTCGGCGGCGGGCGGGGTGGGGCAACGCGCCGCCACCCCCGCCGCCGTGGCACACGTGTGCGGCGGCCTCCCCCCCCCCCCCCCACTCCCCCGCAACCGCGTGCCGTCGGCTGCGGAGCGCCGCGGCGTGGCGGCACGCCCCCTCTCCACCGCCGCACCGTCGGCGGCGGTGGGCCGCTGCGCAGTCCTGGCTGACCGGCGCCAGCTGCCGCCGCGCGTGCCCCTCCCCTCCCCTCCCCGGCGGTCGGCGCCGTGTCGGGTGCGGGGGGGGGGGGGGGGGGAGGGGTCGCCACACCCCCGCCAGCGAGCTGCTGCCGCCGTCGTGGGTGCCGCCCCGCCGCCGCCGCCGCCGTCGCCGCCGCCGTCGCCGCCGCCGCCGCCGCCGTCGCCGCCGCCGCCGTCAGTCGCCGCGCGTTGGCGTGTCGCCGGGTGCCGCGCGTCGCCGCGCGTCTGGTCGCCGCCGCGGCGGACACGTCGCGGCCGGCCTGCCGGGTCCGTGGCGTCTTCCCTGTGGGATTCCCGCGCGGCCGGCGTGCTCTCGTACCCGCGCCCTCCCCCCACCCCCCCCCCCCCCCCCTTTGGCCCCCCCCCCCGCCTGCCCGCCTGTTCGCCCCCGTCTTCCCCATTGTTCCAGATCCGGTCGCCCCCCCTTTTCCTGTGGCCCCCCCCCCCGCCCTTGACCCGCTTCCTTCCGCCCGCCGCGTTGGCGCCGCCCACCATGTCGTCCATTCAACAGCGCATCCGGGCGCTGCAAGACGAGGCTGCTGCCGCCGCCGCCGGGGACGCCCCCCCCGCGGGCGCCGTCTCGGCCGCCGCCCGCCGCTTTGACGCCCCCGACACGGGCGGCGGCGGCGGTAGCGCCGGCGCCCGCACGACCGCGGCGGTCGCCGCCACGCGCGGCCGTGTCGACGCGGTGGTGGCGGCGGCGCGGGCGCGCCTCGACGGCGGCGCGGACGCGGACGGCGGCGCGGACGCGCCGGTCGGTGCGGCGGCGGCGACAGCGACGGCGGCGGCGGCGGCGGCGGCGGCCACGGCGGCGGGGCCGGCGGCGGCGGCCACACCGGTTGGCGGCGGCGGGGCGCCCCCGCCCCCCTCTGTCCGCTCGCGGACGGTGGCGCTGGACGCGGGCGAGCAGACCGCCTCGGCGGGCGGCGGCGGCGGCGTCCGCGACGCGCACCGGCGGTTTGAGGCGGGCGTCGCGGCCGCGGCCGCCCCGTCCGCGACGGCGGGCACCGTCGTGTCGCGCGCGGCGGGCCTGGACGCGCCGGCTGGGGCGGCGGCCGCCCTGCCGGCGGCCACCCGCTGGCGTGCGGGCGGGCCGTTGCGGGCGGCGGGGGGGGACGACGCGGCGGCCGCCACCGCCGCCGATGCCGCCCCCGCGGCGGCCGCCCCCGGTGCGGGCGCCACCGCGCGGCCGGGGGCGGCGGCGTCGGACGGCGGCGCGGCCGCCGTGTCGGGCCTCCGTGCGCGGTGGGGCGAGTCGCCCGCCGCGGCAGCGTCGACGGCACCGGCCGCGGCGGCGGCCGCGACCAATGGCGCCGCCGCCGCCGTGTCGGGCCTGCGCGCGCGGTGGGGCGAGTCGCCCGCCGCGGCGGCGTCGACGGCACCGGCGGCGGCGGCGGCGGCGGTGCCCGCCGCGGCTGCCGGCGCTGCCAATGGCGGCGCCGCCGCGGTGTCGGGCCTGCGGGCGCGGTGGGGGGAGCGCGCCCCCGCGGCCGCCGCCACCCCCCTTGGGCAAGGCGGCGCGGCGGGGGCTGACGGCACCGCCGGTGGCGCCGCCCCCACCACCGGCGCGTCGGCCGTGTCGGGCCTGCGGGCGCGGTGGGGGGAGGCCCGCCCGTCGGGCGGTGACGCCGCCTTGCCGCCGCCGCCGCCGCCGCTGCCGCCGCCGCCCACCGAGACTGCGGGCCCGCCGCCGCCGCCGCCGCCGTCGCCGCCGCCGGCACCGCCGCCGCCGCCGCCGCCGCACCCCGTGGACACGCCCCCCGCCGCCGGCCCGTCGGCCATGTCGGGTCTGCGGGCGCGATGGGGGGAGGCTGGCCCGACGTCGGGGGGGGCGGCGCCGCCGCCGCCACCGCCGGTGCGCGCCGGCGACTCGGGCCCTACGCTTCTGCCGCCGTCGCCGCCGCCGCCGCCGCCGCCGTCGCCGCCCCCTGTCGGCGACAGTCCGGCGGTGGGGGCCGACGCGGCGGGTGTTGCGGCGGGGTCGTCCGCCGCCGGCCGGGAAGTGGGCGCGTGGCGGCGCGACGCGGCCGCCCCCGACGGCGGCGCCACGGACGCTGTGACGGCGGTGGCGGCGGCCGAAGCGCCGCCGCCGGCGGCCGCCCTCTCGACTGGCGGCGTGCGGGAGGCGCAGCGGCGGCTGGCAGCCGCGGCCGACGTGGTGGCGGCGGGCGGCGGCGGCGGCGGGCCCGCCGCGCCGGCACCCCCCTCTGTGTCGGCCCGCGCGGCGTGGCTGGCGGGGGCTGACGCCCCCCCCGCCGACGCGGCCGCGCCTGACGCGGCGCCCGCACCGTCGTCAGGGCGTGGCGTCAAGGAGGTGCAGCGGCGGCTGGCAGCCGCGGCCGAGGCGGCAGCGGCCGGCGGGGGCCCCGCCGCGCCCCCCCCCCCTCTGTCTCTGCCCGCGCGGCGCGGCTGGCCGGCGGGGACCTCCCCCACGCTGACGCGGCCGCCGCCGACGCGGTGACCGCGGCGTCGTCTGGGCTGGGCGTCAAGGAGGCGCAGCGGCGGCTGGCGGCGGCCGCCGCGGCGGGCCCGCCCGTCGCGCCCGCCGCCGCGCCCGACGGCATCCTCGCGCGCATCGAGCGGCTGCGGACGGCCGGGGAGCGGGCGGCGGCGGAAAAGGCCGAGGCGGCCGGCCGCGCGACGCTCGCAACGACTGTCAAGCGGTTCGAGGCGGGCAATCCCGCCGACGACACGGCCGCGGTGGTGGCCGAGGTGGAAGCCGCGGGCCTCTCCGACGTGGACCGCGACGCGCTGCTCGGGCGGCTCGCGCGGGGCGACGCGTCCGGCGTTGCGGACGTGCGCGCGGCGCTGCTGCGGCGGCAGGTGGTGGGCGCGGCCGCGGGGGCGGGGCTGGGCACCAAGGCGCCGGCGGGGGGGGTGTGGGAGCTGCTCGGGCGCGCCAAGGCGCGCCACGCGGGGGTGGAGGAGGCCAACAAGCGGCGCGTCGGCTGGGAGGGCGCCACCCGCAAGGGCGTGGCGGTGCTCGAGCGGGAGATGCTCGCCGCTATGGCCGCGTGGGCGACAGCGCCACCGGCGGGCGACGGCCCGGCCGTGGCTAGTGGCGGCGGCGGCGGCGGCGGTGGTGGTGGTGGTGCCGGCTGTGGCGGTGGTGGTGACAGGGGAGGGGAGGGCGGCACCTCGGCCAGCGGCGGCGACGGCGGTGGCGCCAGCGGCGACGTCGGCGGTGGCGGTGGCGGGCGGCCGCCCTTTGACGCCGCCGCTTTTTTTGCCACCGCCCTCCAGTCACCGACCGCGGTGGCGGCGACGGCAGCGGCGGCCGAGCGGGACGCCGCGTCTGGGGTGGTGGTGGACGCAGACGCGCGGCTAGCGCGGGTAGCGGAGCTGACCGCCGCCAACCGGGAGGTGCTGGCCAAGATGCGGTCAACGGTGCCGCTGCTGCGCGCGGCCGAGGCGTCGCGGGCGGCGGTGGAGGCGCGGTTGCAACGGCTGGGCTTGTAGGGGGGGGGGGGGGGGGGGGGGGGTGTACAGTAGAGCCAGGAGAGACTTTGGGCGAGAGGTGGCAGAGAGGCGGATGGCCTGAGGCACGGGCGGTGGCGAGCGGGGATGGGCAGAGGGGCTGAGGGGTGGGTGGCGGCGCGGCGAGTTGGTAGAGGTGCTAAGCTCCCGCCCCCCAACTACCCGGGTAGTCACTGTGGCCGCTGCCACGGCCAGCACCTCCTGCAAAACCTTCCTGCGGCCCGCACAACGAGGACTCCCCCATGTGGTAGCACGCGAACGCTCACCTTTGAGACAGGGGGCATGCTCGTGAAGCTCAGAGTCCACTGCGCCGAAGCCCAGCAAAGGACGCCTGACACACAACTCACGTGTGGGGGGAACAGAGCCCACAAGCAACAGACAGACGAGACGGAGACGGCCAAACGCTTCGTGGTCGACACGGGGAGCCAGTGTCTGTGCGATCTGCAGGCGACGACGGGCTCTGACTCTCACTCGTCTTCACGACCCGGAAACGGATGGACGCTGCCGCCAAGGCCATGACCGCCAGCTACTTTGAGAGGCGGCCGTGCCGGAGCGTCATCGTCCCGCCCCTGCTGCCCACTCGCTTCCAAACCGCCACGCTGCCGGCCGAGGCGCGTCGTTGAGCGCGGCGGCCGCTCCCGCGGCGGCCGCCGGCGACGGGCACGCCCCGTGTCGGCGGCGAGGACCGGCGCTGGGGTCTGCGACCACCACCACCGTGGTGGCGGCGGCGGCACGCGACGCCCCCCGCACGTCCCTGTGGGTGTTGGTGCGCTGGCGGCCAAGACACGCCGCAGGTGACTCGGGTGCTGTTTGGGGGGTGACGGAGCCGGCGCGGGTGGGCAGCGGGGAGCGGAACGGAACTGCCCCCCGTGGCCGCCACACGCCGGCGGAGGGGGGAGCAGGGCGAGGCGGCGCGAGGCCGGCCGTCAGAGCCGACCCAGAACAACAGTGTCAATAAAAACAGAAAACTCACCACCCCCGCTGGCGCGCCCCCCCCCCCTCGCTCTCACTCGGCCTCCTCCACCGCACCCCACGACCGGTCCCAGCCGCTCGCCGACTCACACAGCCCCGCGTCGGCCGGCAGCGGCGTCGGCGGCGGCACCCCCCCCCCCCCCCCCACCGGCGCGCCCCCCCAGCGCCCCCCCCCCCCCCCCCCCAACCGCCACCCCACCATCCACCCGCAGCCCCGCGCGTGGCAGCGGCGGCGCCCGCCGCAGCGGCAACGCCGCCGTCGCGGCGGCCGCGCCGCCCACCGCCGCGGGGCGCGGCGCGCCACCGCGGCGGCCACCGGCGGCGGCGGCCGCCCAGCCCCGCGGCGGCGCCAACGGCGGCGCGGCGGCGGGCGGCGCCGCGAGGGCGGCGGCGAGCGTCGGCGGCCGCCCCGCACGGCGCCACGCGGCGGCCACCGCGGACGCGGCGGCGGCGAGCGCCACGTGCACGGCCGCCGCGTAGGCAACGACGGTGAGCGCAAAGAGGGGCGACCACCCGCGGGTGGGGGGGGCGGGGGGGGGGGGAGCGCCGCCGCCGCCGCCGCCGCCGCCGCCGCCGCCATGGCTGCCGACAGGGAGGGCGCGGCAGCGAGGGCCGCCGCGGGCGCCGCAGCGCCTGCAGCTCCCCCGCCACCGACGCCGCCACCGCCGTCGAGCCGGCCGCCGCCCGTCCACCCAAGCCCCCCTGGGTGGCGTCCCGGCGCGCCGCTGTCGCCGGCGGCCTCCCCGCCGGCGGCGGCGCGGTCGACGGCGGCGTCGCTGTGGGCGCGGCCGCCGCCGCGGCCGCTGTCGTCGCGGTGACCGCCGCCGCGCCCATGCCCGTGCCCGTGCCCGTGCCCGTGCCCGTGCCCGTCCTGACCGTCCCCGTGGTGGGCGTGCCCGTGATAGGCGTGCCCGTGGTGGGCGTGGCGGTGGACGTGCCCGTGGTGGTGGGCGTGCCCGTGGCGGTGGGTGTGCCCGTGGTGGTGGGTGTGCCCGTGACGGGCACGTCCGTGGGGGTGGTGCTGCCGCTCCCCGCCGCCACGGTGCTGACCGGCCCGACCCGCCGTGCCGACCGGCGGCGCCCCAACGGCGGCAGCGGACTCCCCATCCGCGACGGCGCCGTCGACCGGCAGGGGCGCGGCGGCCGCCGCCACGGGCGCCCCCCCGGGCGGCGCGTCTACCGGCCGACCACCACCACCGGCGAGGCGGCTCGCCAGTGGCACCGCCGGCCGCGGCGGCGGCGGCGCGGCGAGGCCGCCGCCGCCGCCGCCGCCGCCGCCGCCGCCGCTGCCGCCGCCGCCGCCACCCGCCGCCGCCGCTGCCGCCGCGCCCAGCCGCAGCACCCCACCGCGGCGGGCGCCACGCAGCCGGTGGCCCCCGCCGCCGCCAGCCGCCGATAGTGCCCGGCCGTGGCGGGGCGGCGCTTGCGCGGCGACGGCGGGCGCCCGTCCCGCGACCGGTTGGCCCACCGCGTCAACGCCGGTAACCGCCGGCGGTGGTGTCGCCAACGACACCCTCCCGTGGACGATGGGCGCGGCGGCAGCGTCGACGGCGGCGGCGGCGGCGCCGCCGGTCGTAGGGGTGGTGGCCACAACGACCGCCGGCGGCAGCGGCGTCGGCGTGGCGGCCGCCGTGGGCGGTGCCGCCCCGGCGCCGGCGTTGGCGTCACCGCCGGCGGTCCCCCCCCCCCCCCATCGGGGTCCCCCCCACTGCCGCCGGGCGGCTCGGTGACGCCCGACACCAGCGGGCTGGCATCCGCGGCGAGGACACCCGCCGCGACGGCGGCGACCGCGACGGCCGCGGCGGGGACGAGCCACCGCGGCGGTCGCCGGTGGCGAGCCATGACCGGTGACGCGGGGGGGGGGGGCGGCGGGGGAAGGCGGGGAGAGGCGCGCAGGCTGTGCAGGTACAGGCCGCCACGGGGGAAGGGCGACGACCCGCGGGGGGGCGGTGGGCAGCCAGGGAGACAGACGGCGGCCAGGGGGACCAAGGTGGAAGAGTGGAGTGGGGGGCGCCCCCGCCAGCGGGGAAAACCCCCGAAAAAAAAAAAAAGAGGTGGCCAGACGGCGGCGACGCGCACCAGCCGCCGCGCGTCGTCGGCTGCCGCACGGCGGCCGCTCACCAGGCCGGCGCGCGCGGCGGCAACGGCGACGGCCAGAGCCGCGGGCGGCGGCGGCGGGCGCGTCGGCGGGGGTCGTCTGCGCGGCAAAAAAAAAAAAACCAACCGCGCGTCGCCGCCCGCACCCGCCCGCCACCGCCGCGCCCGTCCCGATGCGCGCCCCCCCCCATCCACCCCCCCCAACACACCACAGCGGCGGATCGCCGCCGCCCGACCCCGCGGGCGACACCCGCGAAACCGCCGCCGCCGCCGTGACGGCACCGCCGCCGCCGCGGCCGGCCACGGCGGGCGGTCGGTTGCCCACGGCGGGCGTGGCGGCGGCGGGGCGTCCGACCCGCGGTGGTCGCCGGGCGGCGGCGGGCAGCGTCGCTGCCGCGGCAGCCGCCGTCGCCGCGGCGCAGCGGTCGTGGCCGCCAAGGGCAAGGGGGGGGGGGGGGGGGCGCCGCAGGGTGCTGCGGGAGGCCACGCCCGGCGGCAGCCGCCGCCGGGGTCGCCGCTGGCCACCATCCGGATGGGCGGCAGACGTCCACAACCCGCCCTTCCCCCGCCCCCCCCCCCCTCCCCCGTGTCGCCCCCCCGGTGCTCGGCGTCACGGGTCGCGGCGGCGGCCGGGGGAGCCGTGCGGCGGTGGGCCGCCGCGGCAGGGCGGCGGCCATCGGCGCCGTCGCACCGGCGGCGCGGGTGGCGGTCGGCGGATGCCGGCGAGGGCGGCGGGCCACGCGAGGTGGGGGGGGGCGTAGAGGGGGGGCGGGCGTGGTTGAAGGGGGGGGGGTGGGGGGGTTGGGGGGGGGGGGAGGGCAACGCCCCTCGGCCGCCGCCGCCGGTCGGGCGGGCGTGGCGACGGCCACCCCACCGGCCGCCAATCAAGAGCCACCCGCGGCGGCGGCACCCCCCCCCACTGGCGCGCCGCGGCGGGTGCCGCCCGGCGGCGGCCGCCCATCCCCCCTCCAATTCCGCCGCCGCCGCCGCGGCGCGGCCGCCCGCGGCGGCGCCGCCGCGGCGGCGCCGCTGGCGTGGCGGCCCGTCCATGGCGACCGCGGCGGCTGGCGGTGGGGGGGATGAGTGGCGGTCGGGGGGGGGGGGAGGGAGGGGTGGCGTGGGGGGGTAAGGGGGGCGGGTGGGTGGGGGGGGGGGGGGGGGAGCGACGCCGCCCCGTCCGCGGGTCGTCCCCGCCCGCGGCGGCCGCGTGGGCGCGCCGGCCGCGGCGGTTCCGCGGCTGGCGTGGGGGGGTGGACGGCCGGCGGCGGTGGGGGGGTCGCTGGTGTGCTGGTGGGGGGGGGGGGGGGGCGCCGTGACGACTCGCCGCGCCCCGCGACGCGTGCGGGCGTGACGACTCGCCGCGCGCCGCGCCGCGTGCGGCCGTGACGACTCGCCGCGCGCCGCGCCGCGTGCGGCCGCGCCGCCGTGGCCGCGACGCGACCGCCGACGGCGGCGGCCGCGGGGCGGTGGCGGCTGCCGTCCCGCCAGCGTTGGGCTGACGCCCGCCGCGGCGGCACGGCAGCGGCGTGGCCCCCCCCCCCCCCAAAAAAAAGAGCGTGGCGCCGTCGACGCCGCGGCTTTACCATCCTAATGTACAAGGCGACGAGGCCCACACGTGGTGTGCGTTGGGGGAGGAGTAGAGGGAGGAGGGGGGGGGGGAGTGGGGGGGGAATGGTGGGGGGGGGAGGGGGAGGGGGGGGCGGCGGGGGGTGCCGGGAAGCGGCTATGATGGAGGCGCCAGCGCGGGTGCACCCCGCGGGGCGGGGGAGCCGTCGCCGCCCGCGGCGGGGCGGCCGCTCAGCTCGAGCTGGTCGTCCTCGGAAAAGCCGAGCAGGTAGAGCACCGCGCCCAGGCTGCGCTGGTTGATCCGGAACGACGCCGCGGCCTGCACCGCGGGCTTGGCGTTGAAGGCGATGCCGAGCCCCGCGACGGCGAGCATCGGCAGGTCGTTGGCGCCGTCGCCAATCGCAATCACCTGGTTGAGCGACACCCGCTCCTGCTGCGCGATGGTCATCAGCAGGTCCGCCTTGCGCTGCGCGTTGACCACCGGCCCGACGGTGCGGCCGGTGAAGCGGCCGTCGGCGCCCACCTCCAGCTGGTTGGCGTAGTCGTAGTGGAGGCCCAGCGCCGCACGCACGTGCTCGGTGATGGCGGTGAAGCCGCCCGAGATGACGGCGAGGCGGTAGCCCAGCTTCTTGAGCGACCGGCACAGCTCGTGCGCGCCGTCCGTGTAGACCAGGTTGTCAATGACGTGGCGGAAGGCGGACGCGGAGGTGCCCGCGAGCAGCGCCACCCGCTGGCGGAGGGACTCGTTAAAGTCGAGGCCGCCGCCCATGGCCGCGTGCGTAATGTCCCGCACCGCCTCGTAGACGCCCGCGTGGCGGGCGAGCTCGTCAATCACCTCCTGCTGGATGAGCGTCGAGTCCATGTCCATCACCACCAGCCGCTTGGACCGCCGCAGCACCGACTCGGTCTGGAGCGCCACGTCCACGCCCTGGCGCTTGCCAAAGGTGTAGAGGGCGGAGCGGAGCTCCGCCATCGCCTCCCCGTCATCGTCGTCGCGCGCGTCGCCGGCAGCGTCGGCCGTCGCCGCCGCGTCGCCGCCGCGGCCGTCACGCGGGGCGGTCGGCCCGCCGGCGGGGGCGGCCCCCGTGGCGCCCGCCGCCGCCGCCGCCGCCGCCGCCGCCGCCGCCGCTGCCGCGGGCGACGCGCGGGAGATGGTGAGCTCCAGGCTCCGCAGCTGCCGCCGGCTCAGCCGCGTGATCTTGTCTGTGGAAAAGCCGCGCGCCTCGAGGAGCTCGCCCAGCGCTTCGAGGAAGCGCGGCGGCACCGCCTCCGCACTCAGCAGTGTCAGGACATACTGCGTGGGCGTCACGCCGGGCGTCAGCCGTGGCACGTCCGCCGCGGGTCCCACGGACGGCACGACGGCGGCGCTCCCCCCGACTCCCCCTTCCTCCTCCCCGCCCCTGCTGCCACCATCGGCGGCGGCGGGTCCTGCGAGCGCGGCGGGCGCGCCGGCGGCACCGCCGGCAGCGGCGGCGGCAGACCCCGACGGCGGCACCGGCGGCGGCGGGCGAGCGCGCCCCCCCTCTGGAATGTCAAAGTCAATCTTGGAGCCGACCCGCTTCGCCGCCAACAGCAGCTCCCGAAACACCGACTGGGAGCGCGCGTCCATGCCCACCTCTAGCTCCACCGCCAGCGTCAGCCGCCGCCGCACCGACGTCTGGCGGACGTCGAGGATGTCCACGCCCGCCCGCGATACGGCCGCCATGATGGCCGACGTGATGCCCGGGTGGTCCTTGCCGCTCACCACAATCACCACCCGCTCCCGGTCGGCCGCGGTGGTGGCGGCGCTGGGGGGGGGGGGCGCCGCCGCCGCCGTCGCTGGCGAGCCCGCCGTGTCGGCTGGGCCAGGCCCCACATCGGACGGGGGGGGGCGCGGCGCGGCGGCAGCCGTCGCTGGCCCGTCGGTGGCAACCATGCTGCCGGTGGTGGGGTCGGCGCGACGCCGGCGTGCGCCGCAACGGGTGTGGCTCTCTGCTAGCCAGGCCACCAGGCGTGGCCGGTCGCCGCCGCCGCGACCGCGGCGACCGACAGGGCCCCGCCCGCCAGCCACAGGCCGCTGCCGCCGCCGCCGCCGCCGCCACCTCCACCGCTACCGCCGCCAACGTGCCGCTGCCGTCGCCAACGTGCCGCTGCCGCCGCCAACACGCCGCCGCCACCACCGCCGTGCCGCCGCCACCGCCAGCGCGCGACGGGCCGGCGGCGGGGCGGCCGTCGGGGCGGGCCGACGATCTGCGCGGCGCTCCGCTGGAGTGCCCGCGGGCGTAATTGGACACCGCATGGCAGACAACTCCTACGGCGGGCGACGCCGCATCGGGCCCACGAGCCCGCAGCAGCGCGTGATCTTTTGCGGTACAGTTTGCTCTGTACATGAATCCGCTGATTTCGTACGATGAGCCAAAAAAACTGCTCGTCTCGAATGCCCTTGGTCTGCTGGGGTCACCTTCCCAGTGTCGCGCGCCACCAGCTCCTCCCCCGTCTCCCCCTCGGTGCTTCCTCCCCCCCCCCCCCCCCCCCTACGTCTGATCGCCGCCGGTGCCCCCCCCCCACTCCCCCCCGCCCAGCCCGCCCATGGATTCATCCGATGATGAGGACCTGGCCGCTTTGGCGGCGGAGCTGGCGGCGTCCCCCCCCCCTCGCCGCCACACAAGCGGCCCGCCCGCCCCGCGGCAGCGCCGGCGGCCGCGGCGGCGACCGCGGCGGCCGCCGCGCCCACGCTCGGATCGGCGGCGGCGACGGCGACGGCGCGTGCCCCCCCCCCGTCGGCACGCTCGTCGATGCTAGCGCCCGCCGCGCCCGTCGCCGCCACCGACGCGGCCGCCTCGCTCGGCCTGTCCGCCCCCGCCACCGCCCGCCTCCGCGCGCTGCTCGCGGCCGACGCGCGCCGCGCGGCGGCGACGGTGGCTGGGGGGGCGACCGGCGGCGCGCTCACCGCCGCGTACCGGGGGGTGTCCCCGGCGGCGGCGGTGGCGGGCGCCCGTGGCGGGGGAGCGGCCGCCGAGCGTCGCGGCGGCGGCGGCGGCGGCGGCGGCGGCGGCGGCGGCGGCGGCGCGGGCCTGGACGCGGCCGCCGCCGCGGCGCTCGCCGCCGCCGCCGCCCGCGCCGCGTGTGGCCGCGCGGGCGCGCCCGCGGCGGCCGCCGACGCGCTCGCCGCGGCGCTCGCCACGCCCGGCGGCGTCGGCGGCGCGTACGCGGCGGAGGTGGCCAAGGCGCTCGGCGGCCGCGTGGGGGGGGGGGGGGGGACTGGCGCCGCTGCCCGCGGGCGGTCGCCCGGTTTGGGCGTGCGGCGGGGGTGTGAGAGGGGGGGGGGGTGGGGGGGGTCGGGTGGGTGGGGGGTGGGGGGGTCGGGTGGGTGGGGGGGTGGGGGGGGTCGGGGGGGGGGGTGTGTGCGGCGTGTGGGTGGGGGGGGGGTGGGGGGGAGAGGGGCGGGCGGCCCACGGGAGCGTGGTGGTGGTGGTGGGTGGCGGGGGGGGAGGCGAGATGGTTGTTGTGGGGAAGGGGCCTGCGTGGGGTGAGTAGGGACGTCGCTGCGGGTTGTCGTGGCGGCTGTTTCTTCCTGCGGATGTCGGCCGGCGGTGGAGGTGGGGGGGATCGCCGCCGTGGTGTCGTCGATTCCCATCGCGTGGCCCTCTCCACCTTACCGCTTGGCTCTGCACCCCCGCGCTTACTTGTCGGTTGCGGGCGGCGGTGGGAGCCGGTGCCGACGGCATGGCTGCCCGCCACCGCGACTGGGCTAGCCCACCCGGAGGCCACCGCCAGCCGGGCATCGATCCTGGCGCCTGAACGGGGACCCGTGAGGCTCGTGGCACGCCGGCCAGGCGGGTGGCACGAGGCGTTGAGGAAGGAGTTGCGCCGACGGCACGGGCGCAAACGGCACTGAGGCAGGCGCCGGGCTGACGGCGGAGGGCGCCGCCGATAGAGGAGGGCGCCGCTGATGGGGAGAGGGCGTTTCCCGCCGGCGATGGGGGGGGGGCGGAAGCGGTGCGGCGGCGCTGCCGACGTCGCAACGGCCCCTGGCGGCGCCCGCCATGACCGCGTCGGTCCACGCCACCAGGCTTTGTGCGATCGATGCTGCCGTCACGCCCCTGCCCGTCGGTGGCGAGGATGGCACGCCCGCTCCACCCGCGTGGCGGGCGTCCACTCGGCAGGGCATGGCGAGTCGGCGCGAGTGCCACGCCAGCCAGCCCGCCCGCTCCGTGGCGGGGCCGCCCTCGTCGTTGGCGACCAGCCCCATCATCCTCGCGGGGATGGCGCCGTCCCGCACGCCCGGGCGCCACTCGTGGCGCAGCGTCCGCGCCGCCTCTCGGGCTGGCGTTGGCCGGGGCCCCCCCCCCGGGGAGGACCTTGGCGTCGAGCGGGTGGCAAAGTGGCCGGTGGCCAACGTCGTGGCCGAGGCTGGCCAGCGGCACCAGGCAACGGGCGTCGACACCCTCGCGGGGGGTGTCAAAACAGGGGCGCCGTCCGCCCTAGCGTCGTGCCGTCGGCCGTGGCGGCGGGCGTAGAGTGGGCGGGCGTCCACCCAGACAAGAGGCGGCGCCGCCGTGTCCGTCGCCGCTCGCTGCGTGTCTACCCCGTCTCGCACCAAATACGGAAAACCGAGAACCGTTTCAATGGCCGGGGATGCGGCCGTTGTCCCCGGCCCCATACCTATGGTACTGTACAGTATTAATACGTGGAGCCACGGAAGAGGAGGCGAAGCGAGTCACGCCAACCCAATGGGCGCCCCGCTCTTGGGGCCGCTTCCGTCCGTGCTGCCGCGTTTGCGGGACAGCCTGTACCGGGACGGCGCGGGCCACCCCCGCCGCAAGACGCGCCGGATCAGGAGGGGCTCCCTCACACGCACGCCGCGGCGGCCGGACACGGCCGAGCCGCGTGCCGCCGCGGGAGCTCATCGCTGCACCCGACAGCGGCGGCACCGCCCGCCGCCGCACCCCGCCCGCCGCTCGCGTGTGCGGCAGACCGCCGCCGCGCCGTGGCCACGCACCGGCCCCGCCGCGGCCCGCCGCCCCCGTGGTCAGCGTCGCCAGGGCGGGAGGAGGGGGTGGCCCGGCGCTGCCGCCGCCGCCTGTCGTTGCCGCGGTCCTCCCGCCGCCGGCCGGCACCCCCCCAACTCCGTCCCCCCGTGGCGGGGCTCACCCCCCCCCCCTCCCGCCGCGCGAGCCCACCCCCCCCCCCCCCCCCCCCGCTGCCGCGATGGAGACGTGGGGCGCCCACGACGCGGAGCACGAGGCGGACGCGGCCGACGCGCACGGCAGCGACGAGGCGGGCGACCGCGCGGACGGCGGGCCCGACGGCCACGGCGATGACGACCACATGGGGGACGACGCGAGCGGCAGTGACGGGGGGGGGGGGCGCTGGGGACGGCCGGCCGCAAGCCGCGCAGCGACGCGGCGAGGCGCAAGCCCAAGGGGGGCGGGGGGGGGGGGGTGGCGGTGGTGGTGGTGGCGGCGGCGGCGGCGGTGGCGACGGCGGCAGCGGTGGCGGCGGCGGCTGCGGCGGTAGCGGCAGCGGCAGCGGCAGCGGCAGCGGCAGCGGCAGCGGCAGCGGTGGCGGCGACGGCGGCAGCGGCGGCGGCGTGAGGGGGGGGGGGCGGGGAGTGAGGAGGAGGCGGATGGCGGCGCGGGCGAGGACGGAGACGCCTCGGAGGGCGGGGGCGACGCCGACGCGGACGGCGGCGGTGGGAGCGACGGGGACGGCGGGGGCGGCAAGCCGTCACGGTCGCACGGCACGGAGGATGAGTTTGGCAACCGGACAGAGGCGGTCATCGAGACGGACTACGTGGAGGACAGCGACAATGAGGCGAGTGAGGGCGGCGGCGACAGCCACGACGCCGACGGTGGCAGCGGTGGTGGTAGCGACCGCGACGGTGGCGGCGGTGGCGACGGTGCTGGTCGCCGCCGCGGGGACGGCGACGCCGGCAGCGCCGGTGGCGGCGGCGACGGCGGCGGCGGCGAGGCGACCCGGCGGGGCAGCGGCACGGCGTCGAGCGGCGGAGACAGCAGCGGCCCCGCTGGCAGCGTCGGCGAGAAGGCCGACGCGCACGAGACGGACGAGCAGTTTGGGGAGCTGGAGGAGGACGTGTACGTCGTGGACCGGGAGGACAGCGACCACGACCCGCTCGCAGCGGACGAGGGGGCGGGCCCGGATGGGTCGGCCAATGCGGGGGACGGTGGGGGGGGAGGGGGGGGGTCGAATGGCGGCGGGGGGGAGGGTGCGTCTGATGGTGACGGCCGCGGCGGGGGGGGGTCGGACGGCGACGGCGCGGGGCGCGTCGATGACGCGGACGGTGACGGCGGCGACAGTGGCAGCGACGGCGGCAGCGGCGGCGGCGGCGGCGGCGGCGGCGACGGCGGCGGCGGCAGCGGTGGCGACGGTGATGGTGGCGGCGATGACGGCGGCGGCAGCGGTGGCGGTGGCGACAGTGGTGGCGACGAGAACAGGCCGGACGGGGACGGCGGCTCTGCTCGCGGTGACGGGGGCGGCCCCACCAGGGAGTCGTGTGGCTCGGACCAGGTGGAGGAGGCCCCCCAGATGCAGGACGAGGCGCGCAAGGAGCACCGGCGCAAGAAGCGCGAGTCGCGTGCGTTTGCGCTCTGGCGGCGGCTGTACCGCCGCCGCTGGCTCCGTCAGTACGTGGAGAACGGCACGCTCGTGCGGGAGGGCAGCACCCGCGTCATTGGCACGGACGAGCTCTTCATGGACCTCATTGGTACGTGCTCGGCGGGCGCCCGGGCGGGGAAGGGCGGGCGCGGTGGTGTGGTACGCGTGGCCGCCCCGCACGAGAGGCTGAGGGAGGGTGGCACCGAGCCGGCGACCCCCGCGGGCCGACGATGGCACAGGACGCCTGCTCACGTGGCCCGTTTTTGCTCACGGTTGGCCGCTGCCAGCACTCACACGCGCCCACTGGTGCACGCGTTGCTGTTTTCCTGTTTTTGTTTTTGTCTTGCCATCGCTTGGGCGCAGTGGTCTCGTGTACCTCTGCCGTTGGCCAGGTGCTGCGCAAGTCGCCCAACCCCGACTACCGCGACGTGGAAAAGTTTGCGCTGCTGTTTGCTTCGGTGTGGGGCATCTGGCGGGATGCAGGTGCGTCTGGCAGTCGGCGGGGGACGGCGGGGGCGGGTGGGGGAGGAGCGGTGGGGCGCGTCCGCGGGAGCCGCTCGTGCGCTCTCGCCGGTGGAGCGTTGCGGGCGGCTGCTGGTGGCAGCTTGCTGGTGTCGCGTGCGCGCGCTGCACGTGCTTTGCGGCGTGCGATGACCTGTGGTCCAGTGACCGTTGCTCGCTCGTTGGGCTGACTCTGCGTTGGTGCTGTGCACCTCCTGTTTGCTCCTTGTCTGTTTGTCGCACCCGTCGATCTGCTGTTGACGTGTACCCTGTCTTGTGCTCCCTTCTCTGGTATGTGTTTTGACTGGCCTCAGGCTGGTTGTGGAACATGTTCTCGTCCTGCGGCGACCTCATGGAAAAGCTGGTGGTGTATCTGGCCATGGCCTCGCTCTGTGGCGTGGGCGTCTCGGCGCCGCTGGCGTTCACCTCTGACGAGGCGGCCCGCGGGGTGGGCTTCTCCGCCTTTGCTTCGTCTGTCTTTCTCGGCATCTCGTTTATCCTCTACGGCTGGCATGAGCCCATCCTCAACCACCCGGCAAACCTGTGGAACTACTCCACCGGCTACGGCCTGTGTATCATGCTCACGGCCATCCCGTACCTGGTGGCGGGCGCGGTGGGCTCGCCGACCGTGCGGCGGGCGCTCTTTTGGGTCGCCATCGGCACTGTCCAGAGCCGGCTGGTGTGGTACCCGGTGGTGTTCCGGCAGGTGCACAAACTCTGCCGCCGGGACCCGACGCTCCCGTCGGTGAACGTGGAGAGCCTGGCGGAGAAGGCGCAACTGCTGACGCTCATTGTGCTTGGCGAGAGGTCTGTTGCGGGGGTGGGGTTGGAAAAAAAAAAACGGGTCTTGAATCTTTCATCCGAGGGGGGGGCCGGTACTTCCCATTGCGTTGTGCTTCTGAGTAGGGCGCTGTATGGTCAGGACTCTGCTCACCTCGTTGACGGATTCCTTCTGACTGGCATGAGGCGTGTGCGGTGCTGGCTCCTTTTCTCTCCCCCCGTCCGTCTCTTCTTCGTACTTGAACGTGGACACAGCATGCTGGTTCTTCTCTTGGAAGGAGCGGCCGTCTTGTCAGATGGGGCAGGTACGCACGAGGTGTCGGCTACGAGGGTGGGGGGGGAGGACCGTTGTTGAGCAAATTGGTGCGCGCTCTCGTGGGGGTGAACGACGACGACCCCTGTCGTGCTGCAGAGGCAGCACTCGAGCGCTGAGCCTGGTGGAGGCGCTGAGCGATTGACGTGCAGCAGCGAGTTGGTTTTCCTCTGACGACTGACACGTTGGTGGGTGTTGTGTTCTCTTGTCTCTGCTCCTCTGCGGTCATGGCGTGGCTGTTGCTCTCTTCTTGGTGCCGGTGCATCCCTGCCCCATGCGCTTGCTTTGCCCAGATCTCGGCCGCATCATGATTGTGCTCGCGATGGGCACGCTCATTACGTACAGCTACCACTCTGTATACTTTGACCTGGACAAGCCGGTGCTGCCACAAGGCCACCACGCGCTGCGGTTCAAGGTGTGGACGGGCATGGCGTGGGTGCTGGGCCACCTGCTGTTCCACATGAGCCTCGTGCTCGCGGCGGCGAGCCTTGGCTGGGCCGTCCGCGCCGCCGCCCTGCGCACCGCCCCCGCGGCCGACCCGTTCCTCCGCTCCGAGCGGATCCTCTTCAGCGCATCCTGGGCGGCCGTGTTTTGCCTGTCGGCGGGGCTCGCGTCGCTCCACGACGGTGGCCCGCGGGCGGTGACAAAGACGCCCCGCCTCGCCACGCGCGTCGTGCTGTCGGTCACGCTCGCGGTGGTGCTGCCCACCATGCGCGCCCGCCTGTCTGCGCTCGACGTGCTCATCATCACCACGTGCGTGTCGGGCGTAATTGTGGTGGTGGAGATGGTGCTCAACGAGACGGACCGGCTGCGGTGGTGGGTGGCGGTACCCGGGGAGCTGAGGAAGAAGACCGACGACGCCCACGGTGGCAGCGGCGCCGGGTCGGGCGACGAGGGCGGCGGCGTCGACGACGGCCACGACAGCGGCACGGGAACCGAGGCGGACAGCTCTGGCAGCAGCGACTTATCTACCGACGACGACGAGGGGGACCTGGAGAAGGGCCGCCGCCGCCGTGGCCGACGCGGCGGCGGCGACGGCTGCTGGTCGTGGCGCCGCCGGCTGACACCGCCGCTCGCCTCGGCCGCGGTGCGGGCCGAGGCGGACCCGCCCGGGTCTGGGCCGTCGGCGGCGGGGAGCGCCGACGGCGGTGGCGGCGGCGGCGGCGGCGGCGGCCTGGCGCGGCAACGAGCCCCCCGCGGCAGCGGCCGCCGGTCAGCCGACCGGCGGGAGGAGCGGCGGCGGCAGCGGCAGTACGAGAAGGTCCCTCACACGGGGGGGTTCTCTGACAAGCTCGTCGGGTGAGCGCGCTTGCGGTCGCCGGAGGGGGGTTGGGGTGGCAAACGGCGGTCGCCCGGCGTTTGCCTGTGGCTGCCATGGGGCGCATGCACGCGGCTGCCGTGGGCGGCTGCAAATGGGGGAGACATGGGGGCGGAGGGGGGTAACGCGGCGTGTGGATGGGGGTGCCGCGCAGCGGCAGTGTGGCGTACGGTGCGACGGTGGGTGGGCAGGGGGCGCCCGCTCGCCACGCACCGTGCCACACCCGCTGCGGTCACTAAACAAATGAACAATGGGGTACACGATGGAACAAGCCAGAGGGATGGACAGACGGTGGTAGCGGCGCGCCACCGCCCAAGCCGCGCCGCCGCCGCCGCCGGCCGCCACCGCCGACGGCAGGCGCAACCCCCCCCCCCCGTCCGCACACGCAGGTGTCGCCTGCTGCCGCCGGGCGTAGCGGCCGCCACCGCGCCCGCCGCGCCCGCCGCGCCCGCCCCGCCCGCCCCGCCCGCCGCGCGCGCGCGCGCGCCCGCCGCACCGCACCCGCGCCAAACGCCACCCCGCCCGACGCAGCGCGGCGGCCACGCGCCGCGCCCGCCGGCAGCGCGTCCCCCAAACAACAGCGCGGGCCTCCCACCGCCGCCACCCCCCGCCACGCGACGCGCAGCAGCAGCAGCCGCCGCGTTGCGACCGCCGTCGCTGCCGCTGCCGCCGCGTTGCGACCGCCGCCGCCGCCGCCGCCGCCGCGTTGCGACCGCCGCCGCCGCCGCCGCCGCCGCCGCCACCGCCGCCGCCGCCGCCGCCGCCGCCGCCGCCGCCGCCACCGCTGCCGCCGGCGGCCGGCGGCGGGGCGGCGCCGTCGGGCGGGGGGGGGGCCGCATCAGGACGGCCGCCGCGGCCGCGGCACGCCAGGAGACAGAAGACGCTCGACGCAGACGGGAGATGACGGCTGCCTGCGCACCGCGGCGGCGGCGGCAGCGGCGCTGCTCGTGGCCGTGGCGGCGGCGGCGGTAGCGGCGGTGGGCGGCGGGCAGCGGCGGCCGGTCCGTCCCGGCCGCTCGGGTAGGATCACGGGTTGCGTCTGTCGAGATTGGCGGCTGACGCGACCCACCGGCGGGGGGCGGGCCCGGCCAGACGGCCCGCGCTGCCTCCATCCGTCCGGCCCGTGGACAGCCGCGCCGCGCGGGTCACCGCCACCCGCGCCGCGACCGCGGATTCCCTTCCCCGTCGCCGTGCCGCGCGCCCGCGCGCGCCCGTCCGTCCCCGGCAGCCACGCCGGTCAGCACCCCCGCCGCGGTGCGCCGCTGTTTGTCTTGTGCCGCCCGTCTGCGCCTGCCTACCCGTCTGGCCGGCTCCTGGTGCGCCCCCCCCCCCCCCACCGCTCCCCCCCACCCCCCCTGAGCTCCCCATCCCCCATGGCCACCCCCGCCTTCCTCTGCGCGGCCAGCCTGCCGGCACGCCCCCGCGGTCGCGCCGGCGGTGGCGCCTGGCGGCCGCGGCGTCGCCCGCCCGTCGTTGCCGCGGCGGGCGGCGACACGCCGGCGCTGCCGCCGTCCACGTCCCCGTCGGCGAGGGGGTTTGGCACGGCCGGGCCGCGGCGGCCGGGCCGCCGCGGCCGCAGCGGCGGCGGCGGGGGGGGGGGGGACGCCCGTGCCGCCGCCGCGTCGGCGGGCGCGGCGGGTGCGGCGGGTGCGGCGGGTGCGGCGGCCGGCGGCGACGACGGGGCGCTCGGCTTTGTCGGCGCCGACACGATGGGCATCGTCTTTACCTGCGGCGTGTGCGACACGCGCATCTCCAAGTCCATCTCGCGGGCCAGCTACGAGCGTGGCGTCGTTCTCATCCAGTGCCCGGGGTGCGAAAAGTGCGTGCGCGTGGCGTCGGCGCTCCCGCAGCCCCCTGCTGGCGTGCTGCAGCTGCCTAATCTTTTTTTTTTTATGGTTTGTTTGGCTGGGCGTGCGCGACGCAACTGCCGCGGGGGGGGTGGGGGGGGGGAGGTTGCCGTGGGCCACCCGCGGGAGACCTGGCCACCCTCCATACCACGTTACTGACGGTACGACCTCGCGGCGGCGGCGCTTGGACTTGTTTGTGCCGTGGCTGGTTTACGGTTGTTGTTGGCGGCCGCTACTCTGGCGGTCCTGCAGGCGGCACGTCATTGCGGACAACCTGGGACACTTTTCGCAGCTCACCGGCGGGAAGAAGAACGTGGAGGAGATGGTTGGCGAGGAGGTGACGCGCGTGTCGACCGACGTGTACAACCTGGAGAAGCTGTTGGCAAGTACGTCCTTGGTGTTGCTGCTGCTGCTCTCACGTTTTGTTATCGAGTGCACGGCCGCTTGCCCGTCTCTGCACAGTCTGCTGGTTGGTGGTGGAGTCTGACCCGTCGACGTCTTGTTCCCCTCCTGCCTTGCGTGCCCTCCCTGGTGTGCGCCCTCCCCCTGTTTGGTCAATGCTTGGTAGGTGACGTGCCACAGACCGATGCGGCGGTGGACGTCGACGCTGCGCCACCAGTCAACCCGAAGGATACGGGTGATGGCGACTCCTCGGGTGCGTCCCCGGCCGAACACTCGTAGCGCAGCGTGGCTGGCATGGTGGGGGTGGCTAAGAGACACGCGGCGCGCGTGCGGCTCGCCTGTGGGCCTGGTACTCCCTGTGACATGACGCACCATGCGTCTTGTGTTTGGTATTTGTTCTTTACTATTTGCCGCGTGATGCGGCCCAGGGTTGCTGGGCACAGCGGGGAGGCGAGGGGGGGGGGGATGGTGTGCAGCTGATGGTGTGTCGTGTCCTCGACTCCAAGGGGGTACAGAGAGGGGGGGGGAGGGGGAGGGGCCCGCTGCCCCCCCGAATGCCGCCGGCATGACCCTGCCTGCGGCAACGCGCACGTTGTGTTTTCTGTACTGCGTGTGTTCTGCAGTCTTGCCCCTGCTGTGGAGCGGAGCAGAAGGCACAGTTTCAGCAAGCAATTTTTCCGGGCGTCCCTCCCTCCCCGCGCGCACGGACACATACAAACTGCTCCGCGGGTGTGGGGTCGACCCCTTGGCCGCCAGTACGGCTCTCCACAGCGACCCCCCGCCGCCCCCCCCCGCCCTCACTGCGGCTGAGCTGGGGCGGCGGACGTGGGCACACCCGCGCCGCCCGGGGCGGGCACCTTGGTAGCAGACGTGGGGACGCTGTCCCACTTGGCGGGGGACCAGGTCTCGGGACGCTTGAGGGTAGCCTCGGCCTTCTTGTGGAAGGCCAGCTGCATCACCTCTACCCTGCGCCGCAAGCCGTCAATCTCGACGCGTTGGCGATCAAGCTACGCACTCAGTCGGAGGCAGGGAACACGAGAAGCACAGAGTGGGACGCACGCGAGAGTCAGTGACACGCTCGGTGCGCGGCGGACAAGCGCACACTCACGGCGGCCGTCGGTGCACGTTAGTCGAGTGACGCGTATAGCACGGGGAGAGTGGGACGGGGGGTCAACGAACATCGCCTTTCATTCTGCGGTTCCGCTTGGTGAGCTCCATAAATGTGCGCCGCGTGTTGATGTGCTGCACCTGCAGCGCCGCGTTCTCTTGCGACAGCGACGATACGCGGCGCTCCTGGGCGCGGATCAGGTCCTTCTTGCGCTCCCGGGAGGCCGCCGCAGACTGTCGGTTGCGCTCCGCACGCATCACTTTCTTCTTCTCCACGTCGTCCCCGCTGTCGCCGCCCGCGTCATCGCCGTCGGCGCGCATTGCCTCGCCCGCTTCCCCGTTGCCAGCCGGCTTGCCCGCCCACCCGGCGCCGGTCGCCAGGCTCATCGCGTCGCGCTTGCCGCCCGACACCTTGGCGACCGTGGGCGCCCGCTCGGTCGCAGCGTCAGAAGCGGGGGGTGGTAGGAAAGCGGGCGAGCGGACAGCAGCGGCACCAGCAGCCCCCGACGGATGATGGCCGGCGTGGCCATTGCCCATCGGGCCGGCAGCACCCTCCGTCTTGGCGTGCGTCTTGATGCCACCCGCCGGCATCGGCCCGGGCGCCGACAGCTGCTGCGGCATAAACATCTGCTGCGGCACCGTCGCGAGCTCCCCGGCGACGGCGGCAACAGGGGGATAAGCGGGCGCACCCGCTTGACTAGGTACCTGCTGGTAGCCCGTGGCAATGCCACCGGGCGGCGGCGGTGGGACGGCGCTGGCCACCGCAGACTGCGCCGTCAACACCGACGGAGGCACCAAGCCAGCGCGGTACGACTGCCATGTAAGCCGCTGCTGCGCCATCGCGGCTGTCTGCTGCTGAAGTTGCCGTTCGGTCTCTTGCTCCGCCGCCACGGCTGCTTGCTGAGCTCTGACCATCTGCTGGAGCTGCAAGTTCCGAGCTCTCAAGAGCTTCTCCTCCCGCGCCTTCGCATCAGCGTCAGACGAGGTCGGTGCGGCGCCTGTCTCGTACTCGTGTGGGTCCACCGCAGGCTCGGAAAGCGATTGCGGCTGCGGCTCGAGGGGGGGGCGAAACTGGCCTGCTACAGGTGCCGCCACGTGAGGAGCAGCCGCTGGATTCACCCGCGGAGACCCAGCGTGTGTGGCCGGAGGGGGTGAAGGGTTTGGTCTCACGGCGTAAGACTGCCCGCGGTTGGTCGCTTGCATCTTCGCCTGCTGTAGCCCTTGCGCGTGAAGGGCGCCATTCTCAGCTTGACCTCCAACCCCGCCTGTGTTGGCCGGCAGCATGCCGCGCGCCTGTGCTTGTGCCTGAGCCTGCGCCTGCGCCTGTGCTTGCGCCTGCGCCTGCACCTGTGCTTGAGCCTGCGTCTGCACCGGCCCGTGAACGTGAGCTTGGGCCTGCACCTGCGCTTGAGCCTGGGACTGCGCCAGCGTAGCATCGCCTCCGTGCGTCATCGTAAGCGGTTGACCTTGCCCGCGCATGGGGGCCGATGCTTGCCGGTGTAGCCATGCGTGCAAGATCATAGCGTACTCGTCAGAGGCAGCAGCCGCCTGTCGTGCCTGGCCTTCCGCAATGGTCTGGCGCGCGGCCTCGGCGCTCGCCGCGTTGGCTCGGCTGTCCTGCGCCCCTCGCACCCGCGCCGCCTGCACCTGCGCCGCCTGCGCCGCCTGCGCCCGCTCCACGTGCGCAGGTGTTACCCGTGCCACTGGCGCCTGCGTCATCTGGGGCGGCTGCGCCTGCGCCAACTGGGAAGCCTGCGCCAGCTTGGAAGCCTGCGCCTGCGTCATCTGCGCCGCCTGTGCCAGCGTCATCTGCGCCGCCTGTGCCTGCGTCATATGCGCCGCCCGCATCTGCGCCGCCTGTGCCTGCGTCATCTGCGCCGCCCGCATCTGCGCCGCCTGTGCTGACTGCGCCCGCTCCACGTGCGCCTGTGTCACCCGCGCCGCTTGCGCCTGCACCCCCTGTGCCGCCTGCGCCTGCACCACCTGCGCCGCCTGCGTCTGCACCACCTGCGCCGCATGCGCGTGCGCCGTCTGCGCCGCCTGTGCCACCTGCGCAGACGTTCCGCGCATCAGCGCATCTTGGGCGGCTTGCGCACAAATCTCTTCTACCCGTTGAGCTCGGGCCATCTGACGCTCCGCCTGCTGCACCTGCAGCCGCCCCATCTGCGCCGCCTGACACTCCGCCGGAGCACTGGGCCCCGCAGCTGGCCATTTGCTGTTGGTCGGCACCCCGCCCGTCCCCGCCACGACACCGCCGACGTGAGCACCGCTCGTTGCCCCAGGGTCAAGAAAGGTTGAGAACCCCTGCGAGTAGGTCTTCTTACGGCCGAGACCGCCCCGCCCGACCGCTTGCGTTGGTGGAGGCACGGGCGGGGGCATGGTCGGGGGCCCTGTCAGGGGCGGCGCTGCAGTCGCTTCATGAGCAGGGGAAGCGCGGGCGCGGCCGTCTCGCGGCCCGTCTGTGGACAGGCCCGAGTCAGCCTGGCGGCAGTCGTAGGCACGAGCGGGGGCGGCGGGGTCGGCGCCCCCCGCGGGACCACCAAAGGGCCGAAACATGGTGGAGCTCGCAGACGAGGACGACTGGGAGGAATTGGTGGCCGCCGTATCGAGCATGTTGTCGCCCCGGCGGCCCCTTTGGGAAGAGCTCTCATAGTCGTTCCGCTCGTCCAGTTTCGCATGATGCCGAATCGTTTCTCCGACCGCGGCCTCCTGCAGCGCCTCGTGCAGCATCGTAAAGCCGCCGTCCTGCGACAGGTGGGTTTCCTCCGCGATGGTAGGCATAGCGGGCAGGGTGGACGTGAAGTCCACCAGAGGAAAAGATGATGCCGGCGACGACGATGTGCCCTCTTCAGCAGGCGTGATGGTGTCCAGCAGGCTGGACAGCCGGTCAGCCTGCTCCGTCAAAGGTGCGCTTTCATCCGCGGCATCCAGCGGCGAAGGCGTGAAGTGGTCGGCCATGGCCACTGATAGAGGGTGCCCAAGCCGAGGAAAGGAGTAAAGAGAAGGTCGAGCAATGATGGTCGGCGTGGGCAGCCGAGGCCCGCACCGTCGTTCCCCAGGTTGACCGCACGCCGATCAGCGAAAGGCCAGCCGCAAGGCTGGCGTTCCAAAGTCCCTCTGGTACGGAAACAGAAAGGACAATCCGGTGTGAACCCAGAGCGCACGCATGCGTGCGCCGTCGAGGGGCAAAGGCGTGTGTTCTCAGAGCAGGTCGACGGTCGCTGATCGCTTGTACTGTACCGACGCCCCCGTGCTCGCGCTCTCCCCATCGATGCTCCGACGATGGGCGCCCTGCACTGCCAATCACTATGGGCCACTCGTGTGTCGGGGGTTGGGACTCTCTGTCGGGTGCTTGACACATGAGACGCCCGTGAGAGGACCCGTCAGCGACGAGCGCAGACTGGCCGACGACCATCGAGCGGTGGTTCACTAACACGCACCATCAGCCTCGTTAGTGGCGCAGTGCGTTGACACGCCGCCCACGGCGAGTGACACGGGCTCCTCCTCATTGGCGGACACCCGCTTTGGTTCGTGCAACGATGGGAAACTGTACGTTCTGCGAGCTCTCGAGGTGACAGACCCGACCAAGCCGGCAACTTCTTGCACCTATCAACGAACTGAGCGGGGGAGGAGGAGGGGGTCGTCACACCACCGCACGAACGGGGTGGCTCTCTCTGGACAACGGGATCCCACTGGCAGGACGTAGGTTGCCGAATGGAAGGTGCCCACCACACAGCCAATGGGAGCCACTCCAACACAGACCCAGTCTCATTGGTCTCCCACGCGCTTTTTCACGGGGGTAGTGGTTGGTGGTTCCCCTTCCTCGAGACCAAGCCACCCTCTGAAAGTGGTGTGTGAGGTGGGGGCGGTCACCGACATTGGGGCATGTGCCTGCGCGGGCGAAGGCGTGGGCACACGAGCGTGACAGGCGGCGCAGAGCGATCTGTTCTCGATTGGGCAGGGAGCAACCGGCTTGGTCATGTCTCGGGCGGGGCCCGGCGCCGGAAGCAAAGCTCGGCGGATGGCGGCAGGACCCTCCCCTCCCGCTGTGCGCTGTGGCGTGGTGATAACCGCCGGCAACACGAGCTCTCCGAGTTGACCTGGTCAACAGACCCAGCAGCTCGCAGCGCAGGGTGTCCTGCTCTCAAGCCGGTGGGGTGCTCCTCCTTCTCGATGGCCCCAGCTCTCGGGGTTAGAATAGCCGTTAATGATCGTTCAGCACATCCTCTTACCGTGAATCAGATCGCTCTCCGCCTGTCACGCAGTCAATGAACAACAAAGTACTTAGCAATCTGGGCGATTTGTATTTGAGAACACTTCTGTCCGCCTACAGAACACACATTAGTGTCACCAGCTCTGTGCAAATTTCCCAGAGGTCACGCCGGGCTTCTGACAAGTAGCAAACCCGTCGTCATCATCAGAAGGCGTCGGCGATGACCCGCCGCGTGTTGAGACCAGGTTGAGACGCGCCACTCAGAGCTCGCGAATCCAGCTCTGCATGGCGCCTCGCTTCAGATAGTCTGCTCGTAGAACATGCACGTTTGCAGGTGAGGGAAGAACTTGTCTCTGTGACGGGGCACCGGCGCAGCTGGTGGCACAACCGGCACCTTGGATGTGCAGTGCTCGCCACCTTCAATAGAACCTTCCTCTTTGAGGTTTCTCTGAGGAGCTGCCTCGCAGGTATGGCAGAAGACGACGCAAGAGTTTGTCGACTTGCGCTCGCCGTTTAGCATGTGGTCGCTAATTTCCCGCAAGCAGGCCGCAGGTCTATCTCGTCACTCTGGTGCACCTGGAGAGGGAGAGAACAGTGGTGCTTCCTGCACTGGTGGTCGATTTGGTCGACGATGTGGGCTTGGCAGCAGAGCAGCGTACAATTCCGACGCTGGATTCCGGAACAGTTTCCACACGTGGACTGACGTGTCGAATTGCATAAGCTTTCTCAGAAGTGCACCAGCTGGCGGATGTGACGTATTGACTACTTGTCCAACGATGGTCAAGACATTCGTTTAAACGACTTGTGTTTACCGTCCGTCTTATCCACTGCCAACCCTCGCTAAGTGGTCGCAACCCCGCCCTGCACTCTCTCCCAGTAGACATCTCGACCAATGAGAAGCCTCCCAGCCGTGGGGAACAAACCTCCGAAAACGAACACATTTGGGCGGTCTCTGCGAGTCGGTGCCCCGCGCGATTGTTCGTCGCGAAGCCCGGGCGGGTGTTCAGACTGGCGAACCGCCCCGCCGACACCAGCGGCCTGAGCAGGGTGGCCCCTCGCTTCACGCAACCAATCAAGACGCTGCGGATTTGACAGATGACGCCCCCGCGGCTGGCCGCCGGCCCCGCGGTCCGAGGCGTGCGGACAGCGGCTGTGTGCACCTCCGGCCGGTGGAGCGGGGCCCAGCGACTTCTTGTGAGGGTGCACCCACCCGTGGTCGCGTGAGGTCGCCGCCCCGGCGTTCGCCCACGGGACCACATCGCGCCGTACCCACGGCACGCACCACGGCTGTAGGGGGGGAAGACTTGTGGTGCTGCGCGTGGTACCCGAGGGCGCTCCTCCGCCGGCGGTCGCCGCACCACCGCACTCCCGTCGTGGCGCGCGACCGGTTTTGCAAGGTGGTGGACGCAGCCGGGGCGGCGGTGGCGCCGAGCCTCGCGCGCCCACTCGGGCGGGCGCCTGGTGGCGGGTGCGAACGGTTTCTGAAGCAAAGAGGGATCACGTTGCCGGGCGCATTGGCGGCCGGCGCAGCTGCTGTGCCCGAGCGTCTCGAGACGCGGAATTTCGGCGAATTTGGCTTCAATTAAGGGATGCGCCGCGGCGTGATGGCGTCGACAGACCGGCCGCTTGTACCTCCGCGGCCGCCCGCCGGCTTTCTAGAATGTCTCTGGGCCGTCCCGGAGCAGTAGGTGCACGACGGGGTGGTCATGTCGAGGCGGCACCCACCACGGATGAGAGGTTACCGATGGGTTCTCGTCGCCGTTGCAACAGTCGAGGACCCCCTCCCAGATTCTTGAAGTGTGTGGCGGAGGAAAGATCCTCGGAATAATCGTCCACGGGACTGGGGTGGTCCGCTTGAGATGACTCAGGCTCCGTGAAACGGATGGCCCGGCACAGCAGGCAGCGTCTCCCGCTCGTGCCGCGGAGTCATTGTGGACCGGGTGTGAGGTCGTTGTGACAACTGATCATGATTGGAACGCACGAACGGGCAGCAGAGGACAACCATACACTGACGTGATGGGTGATGATGACCTGCAGACACACTGCGCAGTGGGCTTTGTTGCGGGATCCTCTTCAAGCGCTTTTCAAAAGCAGAACCTTGCAGAAATCACGATCCAGGGCGATCATGAAGTGCCCTAGAGACCCCGTAAAGGCCGATTTGTTGAAGAAAACGTGATCAACCTTGAAGTCATTATGAACACCTGCTCGGACATGGGGTTGCGATACACCACAAGGTGCGTCTCAGTGCGGGCTATACAGTGATGTACTGAACGATGATGTCCACCCAGGTCATGACCAATTATTCAAGGTTTATCAAGCTTTCTTCAAGTGCTAATGCGCACAGCTCTCGCGCCGTATTAAGCGTGATCACGCTCTCCTAATAGAAGTACAGCATCGACAAGAGCTTGTAGCCCCCGTTTCACCCGAAAAGTCCCATGTTTCTGGGATTGTATCCCGGCATTTATGCAGCTCGCCGGAGTTGATCACGTGAGGCGCACGCCGTATCTCGGCGGACTGCAGATCTTCCTGAGAGTTTTTTTTTCAATTACGCGGTACAGTACGCTCCCAACCGTCGGCTTGCTTCTCTCCGACGACACTGACAGGCACCCGAAGCACTTGCGCCGAGACTCGCGGCAGTAATAGACGACAGGGGCCAAAACCAGCCGCGGCCACGGCCGCCGCCGCGGCCGCCGTCGCGGCCCGATGCGGACTAGAGCCGGCGGGCGGCAGGGGGGACGGGAGGGCAGGAACGTGGACGTCGGCGGCAGTGGCAGCTGGCGCCGCCAGCGCGGCGCCCCCCGCAACTGCAGCCGCTGCCGCTGCAGTCGCTGCCGCTGCCTCTGTGGTCACTAAAGCCTCATGCCCGCGATGCGGTGGTAGTACGCCAGTGTTACCGTGCATCTCTGTGGCGTCATCAGCTGGGCCATGGAGATGGATTGTCGGCCGCTCAGGGATGGCCGTCGTGGTCCCCGCGAGGACTGTGATGGAGAGTTACCGAAACTTGACAGCCAATTGGATGCTTCTTAGTAGGGAACCCATCACCTCCCTTCAATATACTTTACCGTATTTGTCAACCTTTTAAGTGTGAGGATCGGCCTCTAATCCACTCAGTTGGGGCGGCGGCCGCCGCGGCGCGTGCGACCACTTCAAGGAAAATCAAGGTTTGTTCAAGCCCTTCCGGCTTGAAGAGCCGACTGCATGGATCCCGGTTTAGAGCCCACTGCGCTGGGCGTCGGCCAGAGGCCCGACCCGTCATGTGTCGCGCGATGAAAATTCAGACTTGCAGTCGTCGGACACTCTGCTCATGTAATTTTAAAAAGTCCAACAACTTCAGCTTCCAACCCAGGCAGATGCATTCCCGCTGCCCACGTTGCCACGGCCTCCTCGTAGACGCCGTGTCAGGCCCGAGATCCCTCGGCCGTCGGGAAACGCTTGCAGGCGGCAGCTCGCTCCGCCCGCTGCCCACCCCCCCTCATTGCCTTTACGCCAACCCCCGCCCCATGTCGTCCGCGGCCTGGTCGACGTCGTCCGCACCCGCCACGGCCGCCGCGCACGACGATGGACGCCGCCTCCCCCCCCCCGAACCCCACTGCCGGCCGCCACGCCCGTGTGTCTCTTTCACCCGATCACACCCCGTGGGGTGGACCGCCACGACGCGGCGGCTGGCGACAGTAGCGGCAGCCCGGCGGGTGCCGCCGCCCCCCCCCTGGCGCTTGGCGCGGCGGCGGCGTTTCCCTGCGGCCCGCCCGCGCGCCTCGTCGGCGGCGGCACCCGCTCGGACCTCCTCAACGCGCTGCCCCCTATCGCGTACGACGGGCTGCTGACCGCGCTGGGCGTGGCGGAGCCCGCCGCCACCGACGCGACCACGTACGCGGTGGAGGCCCGGCCGGGCGCCGACGCGGCCGAGTCGCCGCCGCTGTCGCCACCGCCGCCGCCGCCGTCGCCGCCGCCGCCGCCGCCACCGCCGTCTCCGCTACCGCCACTGGCCGACGATGACGCTGCGGCGCGCGAGGGCACCCTCCTCTCCTCCCCCCCTCCCTCCCCCCCCCCCTCCCCCCCCTCCTCGGGAGGCACTCCTCCCCCCCCCCCCCCCCCTACGGCCCCCCTCTCCGCGCCACCATCACCCGCGTCTTCCCGTCCGGTGCCGACGCGTACACCACGGTCCTAGCCCCCCCCCCCACCGCCACCGCCGACGCGACCGTCCGCGCATGGCTCGCCGCCCGCCTCGGCTTCCACCTCGACCCCCACCGCCCGCTCGCCGACGGCCTCGTCAATGGCGTCGCGCTGTGCCTCGCCGCGGGACTGCCGCCGCCCGCGTCGCCGCCGGCGGTCACCGACGGGCCGGCGCTGGCGGCGGCCAACGTGCCGGCGTTCGTAGCGCACGCCGCCGCGGCGGGCGTGCCGCCGGCGGAGCGGTTTGGGGTGGCCGACCTGGTGGGGCGGCGCGACCTACCGCGGGTGCTCCGGTGCGTCGCGGCGTTTGCGCGGGCGGTGGACGCGGCGGGCTGGGCCGCCGCGGTGCGCGCCGCGGGGGCACCAGCCGTTGCTAGTGGCGCCGTCGAGGACGTGGCGACATCGTCGGACGGTGCGGACGGGTGCGACACGGTGGTGGACCTGCGGGACGGCGGCAGGGACAGCTCTTTGGATGGGGTGACCCAACCCCTACTGCCTTCGCTGTGGACGGCGGCTGACGAGGTGGACGAGGTGTGGGCGGGCGACGACCACGTTGCAGCGCTCGCCGCGGCCTTCACCGCCGCCCGCGCGGCGGCGGCAGAGGCGAATGGTGACACGCCCGCCGCGGGGGGCGCTGCCGGCGGCGGCGGCGCTGCTACCAGTGCTGGCGGGCGAGGCGCGAGCGGCGGCAGCGGTAGCCGCGGCAGCGGTTACAGCACCGGCAGCGGCGGGGGCGATGGCGGTGGCGGCGAGCTGGGTATCCTCGTCGCCGGCGCGTCGGGTGTCGGCAAGAGCGCGACCGTCAACTCCCTCTTTGGCCGCACCCTCTTTACCGAGCACCACAACATGTCCTTTTGTTGGGTGCCGCCTCCCCCTCCGCCGCCGCCGCCGCCATCGCCGTCTCCCCCACCGCAAGAGGAGGAGCTGTCGACGGGGGGATGCCGCCCGCCACGGCGGCGGCGGCGGCAACGCACGTCGACGGTCCCCAGCGGGTGGGACAGTGGCGGCAGCGTCGCGGCGGACGCCGCGAGGGGGGCGTCGGACACCCCGCTCTCCCCCGCTGTGGTCCCGCCGCGGCCCACTGACGCCTCCGCGCCGCGCGCCGACGCCTCTCCGCTGCCCGCTGATGGCGTGCTGCCCCCCCCCGATGGCCCGTCGCGGCTGCCGCGCACCCCCCCGTCACCCGCCTCCCTGCCGCCCTCCCCGCTGCCAGCGGTACCGCCCCCCCCCCCCGCTGCAAGAGCAGGGCGGGGACCGTCCCCTCCCCCGGCCCCCCCCCCCTCCCCCACCCCCCCCTCCCGCTCCCGCACGTCGGCCAGCGGCAGCGACGACGGCATCGACAGCGGCACCGATGGTGACACTGGCGGCAGCGCCACGGCCGGGCACACCCCCGCGTGCACCGACGGCGCGTCCACGCCCACGACGCCCAGCACCACCAGCACCACCCCCACCACCCCCTCCGCGGCGGCCGTCGGCTGGCGCCGCCGCCGCGCGGCGGTCGCGGCGGCCGCCGCGACCGGCGCGCCCGTCGGGGTGGCCCCCCCCGGCGGCGGCGCGTCGTCGACGCCGGCCGCCGCGGCGGTCAAGGTGCGCGGCGTGACGCTCCGCGTGACCGAGCTGCCCGGCCCGCCGCCCGCCACGCGCGACGACATGCTCGCCGCGGACGGGTCGGGCGTGACGGTGGGGCGGTTGACGGGCGGCGTCGCGGCCGCGCGCGCCGCGCTCGGGGGGGGGGGGGGGTGCCGCCGCCGCTGGCGCTCGCCCGCCCCACCCCTGGGGGAGGGGGGAGCGGGGCGGACGCCGCCCCGTGGTGGGCTCCCGTCGGCGGCTGGGCGGGCACCCTCTTTGGGGGGGGGGACGGCCGCCTCCCGTCGCGCGACCGGCCGCCCATCCACGCGGTGCTGCTGGTGGAGCGGCTCGACGTGACCGGCAGCGGCGGCGGCCGCCCCGCCCCGTCGTCGGCACCACCGGCGCGACTGTCCCTCCCGCCGCCGCCGCAGCAGCAGCAGCGGCGGCGGCGGCGGCGGCGGCGGTGGCGGTCACAGGGGTGGTGGCGGCCGCCCGCGGCGCCGTGGGCGCGGCCCGTCGCGGACCGGCCGCTGCGGGAGCTGCAGCGCCTCTTTGGCGCCCGCGTCTGGGCGCGCACCGTCGCGGTGCTGACGCACGGGGCGGACCTGCCGCCGCCACCGCCGCCGCACCCACACCCACCGCCGCCACCACCACCAGGGGCGGCGGGGGCGGTGGGGGGGGGGGGGGGGCGGCAGCCGCCGCCGCTGCCGCCGCTACTGGTGCTACAGCGGAGCTGTCCGCCGGCGGCGCCTCCCCCCGCGTCAACAGCAGCACGGCGGCCCGCGCGGCGGCGGTGGCGGCGCACGCGGCGGCGCTGCAGGCGGCGGTGCGGCGCGTGGCGGGCCGCCGTGACGTTGCGGTGCGGGTGGTGGTGGTGGACAATGGGGCGGAGCGGGCGGCTGCCGCCGCCGCCGCCGCCGCCGCCGCCGCCGCCGCCGCGGCTGCCGACGGTCACACCCCCACCCCCACCCCCATCCGCGGCGGGGGTGACGCCAGCGGCAGCTCCGCCGCGGCCACCCGAGCCGCTGCCGCTGCCGCCGCCGCCCCCGCCGTTGCCACCGCCGCCGCCCCCGCCATGGCCGCCGCCGCCGCCCGCAGCGCCTCCCCCGCCGCGGCGGGCGCGGACGCTCCCCCCCCCGTCGGCACCGCCGCGCTGGCCGCCGCGCTGGCGGCGGCCGCTGCCACGCCCGGCCCGCCGCTGGTCGTCCGCCGCGCGGCGACGCGGTGGGAGGTGGGGGTGGTGGTCGCCGCGGTGCTGGGCGTGCTGTGGCAGCTGCTCTAGAGGGCGGAAAGGGAAGAGGGTGTGGGCTGGGAGCGGCGAGAGGGGGGGAGGGGGAGGACGGAGGTGGCGGGCAGAGTAGGGAAGCGGGAGGCCTCGCAGGTCCGCTCTTCAACGAAAAATCAAGTAAGAACGGCGGGCCGCGCGGTCCTGTGTTCGCTGTTATGTACTGTACGCGCCCCTCCCCACCTCACCCCCCCCCCCCCTCACCCCCCCCCTCCTCTGCCCCCCCCCCCCCCCCTCCCCGCGTCCCACGGCAGAGGCCCCCCGTACACGCGCGCCCCACAGTGCCGAAACAGCCCCGCGAGCGCGGCACACCCCTGCGGGTACGGGTGGTAGCGCACAAACGGGTTGCGGCCGGCGCGCTTGGCGCGCAGGCCCGCCCGCGCGCACGCGTACGGGTCGGCCGCGATGGCCGCGGCGGTGGCGGCCTCGCCGGCACGTGCGGCGGCCAGGCCGGCGGCGGCGCCTTCTGGCGGCAGCCCCCCCGCCGCACCGCTGCTGCCAGCAGCGGCGGCGGTGGCGGTGGCGGCGGCGGCGGCGGCGGCGGTGGCGGCGCGGTCCTCCTCGCCCGGGTCAATGCCGATAAACGAAAACGCGGGGGCGGGAAAGCGCAGCGCGCGGCGGTGGAGGCGGGAGAAGCGCCCCCGCTTGAACCCAAACGACACAACCGTGATGCGCGACGGGTAGGCGCCCGCCACCTGCGCAAAGCGGCACACCGAAAACAGCAGGTTCTCGTAGCTATCCCGCGCGTGCTCCTCCGCCACCGCGCGGCGCGCGACGGCGGGGGTGCGCCGCCACCGTGCCGCGTCGGCCGGGGTGGCGGTCGCGGCGGCGGCGCCACTGCCGCCGCTGCCGCCATCCGCACCAGCCGCCGTCTCGTTGGCCCACCAGCCCATTGCCTGGGCGACCCGCCAGTACGTGTCGGCCTCGGAGCGGGGCCCCGCGGCGGGCCGCGTCTGCCCGCCCGAAAAGACGAGCAGCGCCGCCGGGTCGGCGGCGGCCGCGGCGACGCCCGCACGGATGTGGGCGACCATCGTTGCCACCTGCCCCGCCTGGTACGGCTCGAGCACCCAGTTGGCCTCGTCCGCCACCGCCGCGGGCGTCCACGTGGCCCCGACAAACACCGCGTGGCCGGCGACCATGACCAGGTGGGTCAGGGGCGGGGGGGGGGCGGGGGGGGTGTCGCCGCCGACCGCGGAGGGGGGCGGGGGGGGGGGAGCATGAGGTGCAAACGCCGCGCGCAGCGCCGCCGCCGACGTGGCGGTCGTAAAGTCGCCGCCGGCGGCCGCGTCGGCCGCGTCGGCGGCAGCCGCCGCCGCGCGCCCGCAGCCGCCCGCCCGCAGCAGTAGCGTCGCGACGACGCCGAGGGCGCCGAGCCACGCCGAGACCGCCAAGGCCGCCGCCGCGGCCAGCCGCCGCGGCCGGTCCGCGGCAACGCCCAGCCGGCCGAGGCGGCCCGGGAGAAGGCTGCTGCCGACGCCGCCGCTGCCGTTGCCGCCGCCGCTGCCGGCGGCTTCTGTACCGCCGCGGCTTCCCCCGCGGGGAGCCCACGAAGGCAGCCCGCCAGGGCGCCGACGGGACGCGCCGCCAACGCCGTACGCGCTCGACGCGGGCGGGGGGGGGGAAGCAGCGGCGCCGCGGCGGCGGCGGTCTCCCCGCCGCCGCCGCCGCCGCCGCCGCCGCCACCCGCGGCGGCGCCCCCGCCGCCACTGCCGGCGCTGCTGGTGCCGTCATGGCCGCCGCCGCCGCCGTCGCCGCCACCGCCGCCGCCGCCGCTGCCACCGCCGACGCTGCTGCCGCCGCCCCGGCCGCCCGGCCCGCCGCCGCCGACGACGAGCAGGCCGGTTAGGCTGCCCGACGACGCGGGCCGGGGGGGCGTCGCTGCCGCCGCCGCGCGCGTGACGGGGCCGACCATTGGGGGTTCAGCAGAGGGGGAAAGGCGGGGGGGGGGGCGGCCGCACGCTCATGCAGCACCCAGCCGCCCGGCGCGTACAGTCACTGACGGTCGGGGGAAAAGAAGGGAAGAGGCGCCCGTTGCACCACGGATGTAGTGAAGGCAGCGACCAATGGGGGCCGTTCACGCACCAAGGAGACTGGATCGAACGCACTCAGCACCGAGCACACGCAGGACTGAAATGAATTTGGAATTTATATACATTAATTGTGTCGGCCCCCTACACATCTGGGTGATTGGTCTAGTGGTAACCATCACTCCATGATTCGCGCTTCGGGTGCGCGAGGTCCCGAGTTCGATTCTCGGATCACCCCCTGGACGTCCTTTTGTGCCTACTCATGCCTCTATTCATTCTAGTATTGTGGAAGGCATCATGCGTACACCTGGGTCCTGGTTCAGCCAAGCGACGGGCAATGGTTACAACACAATTTGTTTATAGCAGCTGCTCCCTATGGTGAGAAAGTGCTCTCGGGAGGACATTTCGGTGGATAAGCCCGCCCGCTGCGTCGGCAAGGGACTGTCCCGCCCAAATGCACTCTATCACAACACTGTTGCGGTGCGCGTCGTTATGAGTTATTGCTACGCGCGGCGCGACATACCATCCACGGCCATCACCGCTGAGACCAGCAGCAACTCCAAGCCGCGCGGAGCACGGCGCAGGCCTACGCCAGCAGCAACACCCGCCGGATGGTCGCCCGAATCAGCACCACCTCTAGAGGAAGGCGCACGCGATGAAACGCCCCGCATCACGCAGCACCCGAGGTGCTTGTGTCAAAGGGTGGCCACCACGGCTCGTGCGGAGATTCGACATCCATGGAGTTGGGGTCGATGGAGTCGCAGCTGGCTGCCTCGTCTGGCCACTCGTTGGTGATGAGCACCCACCACGCGTTGTCCGCCCACATATCCATTTAGTGGCGACAGCAGGGTTGTCAGGGGAGGAGAATTGGCAGCGGCGATGGGCAATGCGAGATGAGAAATGTGAGACAAGGAAAGGGGTGAATGAGGGGTGCGGGGCGAAGAAGGCAAGGGGAAGGTGAGGGGACAAACAAACAGCCGATGCGACATCGTCTCCGCAGTCTTGTCGACCAATGGTCTTTTCTTTGAAAAAGTCCTGCTACCCTGCCTCCCTGGTCGCGTGTCAAGATCATTATCGAAATATGCCGAGCCCCTGACGTTTCTCGCACCCGTGGGCCGGAACAAGAGGGTGAGTGCGAGACCGAGAAACTGCTTGCGAGCACCACAGCGAGTACTGGTTGGTGAGCATGAGAGCGGACAGCTGCGTGTAAAGACGAGAGTAAGTGGTGGGGGTGCGCGTGCAATCAAGAGGGGTGTAAGAGCACGTGTACGCGTTCGGGACAGCACCTTGACCGAGTGAACCATCGGACCTCATCCCGGTCGTCCCGCTTGTGCAGCAGGGGTGAGGCGTTTGGCCGCCCAAGGAGCTGGGGCCCGTCGTCTGCCATCATGCGGACCCTTTCGCGTGAATGCAAACAGCAACCTTCCCGATCGGAAGGGAGATGGAGGAAGGGGAGAGGATTGTGCTATGGCCTCATCGCAAAGCGGCGTCCCCATGTGGCCGCTCGGCTGCTCTTGAATCCCGACCACTCACCCGACGACCCGGGCGAGAGGGGCGTCGACCGTCGGGGCAACTGACCGAGCCGGCGTCGCCTCGCCACAAAGCATTGGTGTCTGGTCCTCTCCAGCCACGGTCGAAAGCGCGCCTTCCCTTCTGCCGCCACTACTGGAAAAGCCGGGTGGCAGCCGCCGACGGGCGCTGTCAGGCCTCGTGCCGTGGCCAGCACACGCGCCCCCGCTGCGGCATCGCTGCGGTTGCGCGCGGGGACCCACCCCAGCAGGGCGCCGTTGGCGGACCACGCCGATGGCGGTGCCGCGCCAGCGCTGTTGCAGTGCGCTTGTCCCGGTCGCGCTTCTTGCAGTCCCTCGTCCCCCTCTTCCAATGACGCAAACGCAGGCTGCAGGCCCCGACTGGTGCTGGCCCACGTGTGGGCAGGTCCCGGTGCCGCCGGCGGGGTCTGTCTGACCAACAAAGATCCGCCTCGGGCGGGGATCCCACCAATAACAGCACAATCCTGACAGTGGTGCACGGCGCGGCGGCCAGCGCTGACGCTGTGGGTGGCCCCACGACAGCAATGGATTTCTCCCGCCGCGTCGCCTCCCCGATGGGCACAGGGATGACGCCGTCATCGGCGCCGCTGTCGGATCAGAGGACCCATGCGCACCGCTGGGGAAGGGCGCGCGCCTCGGCGCTGTCGGGAGTGGCGGGGGACGTGGCTCGCCCCGTCCCTCCCCTGCGCGACGTGTGGTAACGGTGGCTCGGGTGGGTGCGGCCGTGCGTCAATGGTCACGCTAGCGTGCGCTCGCCCCACGGCTGCTCCCCTCCATGGAGACGCCCGTGGCCGGGGCCGCCAGACAGGCTGGCGCCGCGCAGGTGGCGGGGGCGTGTCAGGCTCCTGTCCGCCCGCTCTATGTAGTTTCTACTCGGCCTCCCCGCCCGCCCCCGCCCGGAAGGATGCCCACCGGACCTCTGGCCTCAGCTCTTGCACATGCCTGGCGGAACACCGCCTGACGCTACGACGGAGAATCAGCAGCTCTCGGGGGGGGAGTGGCGCGCCCGCCGCCGGTACGGTCCGCCGTAGTGGGCCGACGCGTCCGTCTGACGTGCGCCGCGGCGGCAGCGTACTTTTTCAGGCGCCGGCGGTGACGAGGGGGACCCCACCCCGACGTTGTGCACCGCTACCATTGCCCTCGCCGCGGCTGCCCGCACTTCGCTTCCTCTGTTGTCTCACGCTCATCCAGCCGCGTCACTCCTCCCCCAACGGTCGCGACGGCGTCGCCCGGCGGCTTCCGGGCCCCACCCTTCCCCCCTTCCCCCACCCGCCGCCATGCCCCCCCTTGACGACGCCCCCCCGGGTGCGCTTCCCCCCCTCGCCATCCCCCCCCCCCTACCAGGCTCGGCACTCTCCGGCGGGCCATATCCCCCCACGGGCGCGCCCACCCCCCCCCCCCCCCCGGCGGAGCCCCGCGGTCGTCGCGTCCCCCCCCGTGCCCGGCCCTCCCCCCGCGCGGCCACGCCTCGCCCGCCTCGTCCTGCCGTCTGTCTTTGCACTCGGCGGCGGCGCCGTCGACGCCATCTTCTACGTGCACTTTGCCAACGCGGTGCGGAACCTGGGCGGCGGCTGGTTTGTCGGCCTCGGCGCGCTCGCCGCGGGCGCGGCGGCGTCGCTGGTCATCGCGCCGCTCGCGGCGGCGGTGTCGGACCTCAAGCTCGGCGGGCGCAAGCCGCTGACGCTGCTGTTTAACCTGGTTGCGCTCCTCGCTGCTGCGGCCGTTGCGATCGTGGTGGGCACCGCACCGGGCGAGGCGGGCGCCCGCGACCTGCCCGCGTACTACATGGCGGTGGCGAGCCTCGGCGCCCTGTACCGGGCGCTGACGCTCTCCTCCCCGTCCGTGCCGACGCTGATTGAGACGAGCCTCCACGGCGACGCGGCGGGCTTTCCCGCCCGCCGCGACGCCGCGCTGTCCTTCTTTTACGTGTGGACGCGCGTCGGCCTCGCCGCGGGGATTGGCGCCATCTACTCGTTCAACGGGCGCGAAAAGCCCATGTGGTTCCTCCTCATCGCGTGCGTTGTCGGAATTGTGACGCTCGCGACGAGCTCGGGCCTCGTCCGGCGGCCGCCCGCCAAGGAGCCGCTGCCGCCCGGCGCGCCGCCGCCGCCGCCGCCGCCGTCGGTGCTCCGCAAGATGCTGTCGGACCAAAAAAAGGCACTGTTCAAGACGCCGACGGGCGTCCACAAGCTCTACTTTGCGTGCCTCTTCTACGGCATTGCGTACGGGCAGCTGTCGGCCATCACAGGGCCCTACTACAGCACCGTCATCTTCAAAGAGGCGGCGGGCACGTCGAACGTAGTGCACTGGACGGGCATGGCGGCGGGCTTGAACCTCATTATCAGTGTCCTCATTGACGGGCTTGCGCCCAAGGCGGCGACACTAATGGGTGCCCGCGCGTCGCGCTGGCTCTGGCCGTCGGCGCTGCTGCTCGGCGCGGGCCTCTTTACGGGCCTGTCTATCACGAGCACCCCCGAGGTGGCCGTCGCGCTCCTTACCCTGCAGGGTGTGTCGATTGGCGCGCACAACTTTTTCTCCCTCGTCGGCGCCGGCGCGCTGGTCCACCCGTCGCTCCGCGCAACGACCTTTGGCGCACGCCTCGCGTCGACCATCCTCGGCAACCTGGTCGGCGCGGTCGTCGCGGCCGTCCTCGCCGCGCAGCGCCCCGAAGGCTTCCGCGACGTCATGACGCTGAGCGCGGCGGTGGCGGTGGCGGCCGCGCTCGCGGCGCTCGCGGTCGGCGAGTTCCCGCCGCTGGAGCGCGCCAAGGGCGTCGCCACCAACGCCAACGTGCTTGTCAGCTACGCGTTCCGCCGCCACCACCGGCCGGGGTGGGGGGCCCCCGACCGGCCGCGGTCGCCCGGCGCGGGCGCGGCGCGCGGCGCGCCTGGCGGTGCCCCAGGCGGCGACCGCGACAGCGGCTGTGACGGCGACGCTGGCGGTGGCGGCGACGCTGGCGGCGACGATGACGTTGAGGCGGGCGAGGACGTGGCGGCGGCCAAGGCGGCGCGCCTGGCCATGCGGCTGGGCACCGACCCGGAGTGGCAGATGGCGTACTGGAAGGACGACGAGCGGTGGTACGACGACGCGGCGCTGGCGGCGCTGGCGGTGCCAGAGCTGTCGCCACTGACGCCGACGGTGGCGGGGGTGGCCGACGGGGGGGTGGGTGGTGGCGGAGATGCCGCCGGGCCGGGGGGGGGCGCTACGACCGTCGACACATTTGCTGCGGGCTGGCACTGAACGCCACTGCTGCCCGCCGCGTCGAGTGGTATGTGATGGGGGTGACGGGTGCGGAGAGGCGGCGCTGGGCGCTGTGCGTGGCGCCGACGAGGGGGAGGGTGGCGGCGGCGCCGCGGCTCGCACCCCCGCCGCGCGCTTGGCTCATTTTCGACAAGCGCCGGAGAAGGGGCGCGGCCGACGACGAGCCCGCCGCGACTGTGAGGTGTCCCGGCCGGGGAGGGACGGCGGGGCGAGAGCGGCGCGTCCACGAGCGCCTCGACCATTGACCACACTGTCTTCTTGGCGGACGCGGTGTGCTCTTGGCAATGCCACTGCGCTCTAGGAAAAAAGACTGCTGCTCGTTGCTTCGCGCTGGGAGCGTTGATGTAGCGGGACGCACGCGCCGCGTGTGTCTCGTGCATGGCTCGACAAGAAATAAATAAGACTGCGCGGTTGTACAGAACGTACGCGGGCCTCACCACCGCCAGCCACAGACGATGGACACCAGTTGGATTGCACAGATGGAGGGCGGGCCGCGCTCTGCTCGCCCGCACCCCCTCCCCGCCTCGCAATACAAGGGAACAGCGCAGGCCCCCGCCACCCCCCCCGCCGCCCGCCTCACCCCAACCGCCCCCCCGCTCCCGTCCCCCGCCCCGCCGTCACTGGGAGTTGCTGCGGAAGAACTTTTCCGGCGGCTCCCCCCCCCCCCCTGTCCCCCCCGGCGGGTCAAACGCGGCGCCCCACGAGCGGCGGCCGAGCACCCCGGCCAGCGGCGACGCGAGCGGCAGCAGCCCCGCCTCGCGTGGGGAGGGTAGTAGCCCCCACCCCCCCCTACGCCGGAGCCACCCCCGCCGCCGCCGCCGCCGCCGCCGCCGCCGCCGCCACCACTCGCCCACCCGCTGGCGCCAGTGCCGCCGCCCCAGCCGGGAGTTATCAGCGAGTCAGAAGCGTACGGCTCGCTGGGGAGAGTGCACAAGTAGGGGCTGTCAAAGGGGGACACCGCCGCCGCCGCCGCGGTGCCCAGCGGCGTCGGTCCCGTGCCAGCGGCGCTGAGCGGCGGCCAGCCACCGCCGCTGAGCGCCGCCGCCGCGGCGGCAGCGGCGGCGGTGGCGGTAGCGGTACCCCCCCCGCCGCCGCCGCCGCCACACCCGCCGCTGCCGGCCGTGAGGGGTCCCGCGAGGGACCCCCCCCCGCCGCCGAGTGGCGTCACCAGCCGCAACGGCGTGCCCCCGCCGAGGCACGCGCCCGTGGGGAACAGCCCGCCCGCGCTGCCAAGGCCGCCACACCCCGCGGTGGAGAACGCGCCGCCCCAGCCGCGACCGAGCGCGGAGCTGCCCCCAGACCCGAGGCTGCTCCCATTCCCGCTGCCCGTCGCGGAGCACAGCAGCCCGCCGTCAGCGCCGGTGTAGTCGCCGCCGTCTGCGGCGGCGGCGGCGGCGGCGGCGGCGGCGACGGTGGCGCACAGCGGCAGCGGCGGCACGCTGCCGCTGCCGCCGTCGGGAAGGGTGATGGACAGCTCCCGTTTGTACCGCCCGCTGCCGCCCGTGGGGGCTGCCACCGCCGGCGGCGGCGGCGGTGGCGCGCCCGACCGGCCGCCACCGCCGCCGCCGCCGCCGCTGCCGCCGCTGCCGCCGTCGGCGCCACCAGGCGCAACCGCAGGGGGCGGCGGGGAGCCACCCCCACGCCCGTCCGCGCCAACGCCGCTATCACCGCCGGCAGACACTTCTCCCCCCCGCTACCCGCAGACGGCCGCACCCCCCCCGCAGGTTCATGGTCTCCAGCCACCCGCCGCGGGGGCGTGTCAAAGCTCGCTAGCAACGCGTCGGCGTGCACGTCCGCGGCGGCGGCGGAAAGGAACGCGTCGGCGGCCGCACCGCCCCCCCGGGGGGGTCTAGGTCGCGCAGCCGCAGCGCAGGGGGAGGGGGACGCCGTCGAGTGACCGCCACCGACGGCGGCGGCGTAACCGCCGCAGTCGGTGCGGCGGGCGTTGTCACCTCCGCGGCGGGCGCGGGCGTGGCCGCCGACGCGGCGGCGGCAGCGGCGGGCGCAGCGGCGGCGGCGGGCTTGGCGGCTGCCGGCCGCCGCCGCGGTGGCGGCGGCGGCAGCGGCAACGGCAGCGGCGGCGGCGGCGGCGGTGGTGGCAGCCCCGCCTCGGCGGCCACCGGGACGGCGGCGGCACCCGTCGCGGCCACGGCCGCCGCGGCCGCTGGCGCGGGCGGCACGCCAAACGGCAGTCCGTACGCGCCGCCGCCGCCGCCATACGCGGCGACGCCAACCAGCTCGAGCGAGTTGTGCAGGTGTGCCGCCGCGGTGCACGGCGTCATGGGCGACACGCCTGCGTAGAGGCCGGCGGCGACGCCGCCGTCGCCACCCTCCCGGGGCACGACCACGCTGGGGGGGGGGCGACGACAGGTGCGCCGCCGCCGCCGCCGCAGCTGCCGCCAAACGGACGCCGCCCGCGGCCGGCCGTGTCAAAAAAAACGGTGCTGTTGCCGCCACCGCGGCCCGCCGCGGGGTGCACACCCGCACCACTGCTGCCGGGTAAGGGGGCGGCGCCGGTGAGCACGCCCCCGCCACTGCCGGTGCCCGCGCCGGCGGCGCGGCTCCCAGTCCCTTGGACGGCAGCACCGCCGCCCCCACCTCCGGGGCCGACACCCGCCTGCGCGGTGAGCACCGCGCTAGCGGCGTGGTGCATGGCCGCGACGCTGCTACCTAGAAGCCGCGCCTCACCAGCCACGCCAGCGCTCCCGTCACCCCCCGCGTCGAGCGCCGACGCATAGTAGGCGCCGTGCGCATCGCCGGGCACGGCCGACCGCCCACCGACCGCGGCCGCGCCCCACACCGGCACACCGCCACCGCCGCCGCTACCGCCACCGCCGCCGCCGCCGCCGCCGCTGGCACCGCCGCGTGCCGCCGCGGCGGGCGACGGCCGTTCCCGACCACCCCGGTTGCGAGCGGGCGGGGGTGCGGGGCCGGCACCCGCTGCTGCCGCCGCCGCGGCAACGGCAGCGGCGCTGCCGCTGGCATAGCTGGCGGTGCCACTCCCGCTGCCGCCGCCGCTGCCACCGTCCGCGCTGACCGCGGGGCCGGGCGGCGGCATCCCCGCCGGCCGGCCGTCGGCGCCAACGGGCGAGGCGGCGGCGGACGCGGGCCGCCGTGACGCCGCCGCGCCCGCCGCTAACGCCGCGTCGCGCAGCGCCGGGTGGTTTTTTGGCACGTTGATGGCCGCCTTGGCCGCCTGGGGGTTGTGGAACTGCGCGGCGGTGGGAACAGACGCAAAAAAGGGCAGCGGACAGGGTGACAACCATGAGGAGAGAAAGGCGACGGTGGAAACGGTCAGAGGACTGACCGCGTGCGCGGTTCAAACGGCAGCGCCCCACAGGGAAGCGCCCAAAAGCGGATAGAAGCCCCTCCCAGCACGCTGAGCAGGCCCCCCACTCACGCGCAGAGCCTCCCCCCCCGGCCCTCTTCTCCGCGACGTACATTCTTTAGGCTCCGCCGCTCCGCGGGCCCCGCGTAGTTGGCGTACCGCAGGAACACCTTGTCCATGTCCGTATTGCAGTACTCAAACAGCTTGCTCTTGCCGTTGAACACCACCACGCTGATGTCGCAGCCGCAGAGGACGGACAGCTCCATCGCCTTTTTCAGCAGCCCGTTTTTCCTCTTGGTGAACGTCACCTGTGCCAGGCAACAATTGCGGAGAGAGGCGCGGGGGAGGTGCAGCGCACAGGGCCAGGCAGCAGGCAAATCCAGCCATCCATCCAGAGACCAAGGACACACAAAAAAAAGAGACCACGGTCAGCCTGCGGCCACAGTGCCACCAACTTGTTTGGCTTGACGCCGGGTGACGCGCAGCGACGGCGCCGCAGCAGACCGGTCAGCGGCGCTGCCGCGGCAAGCACAAAGGGGCGTACAACGGCTCTGCCGCTACCTCAGCCCTGGCCACCGCCTCCAGTTGGCTGCCGCCCCGTCTCCCTCCCTTCTTCCACCCCCCACGCTCAGCCCCCTTGACCCAGCCTCCCCCATCTCCCTCCCCCCCCTCCCTTCCCCCCCGCCGCAACCTCCCCTCCCCACGCACCTGCCGATTCCGCTCGTCCGGGATGTGGCGGATGAGAATCTTCTTGCGCACGGCGCTGCCCCCTCCCCCCCCCCCCCCCCCCGACGTGTCATCCCCGCTCGTCGCGCGACCGCCAGACCCGCCGCCGCCGCCACCGCCGCCGCCGCCGCCGCCATCGTCCACGGTCGCCCAGCGGCCCGACACCTTGGCCGCATCCCGCCGACGACCGCCGCCACCACCCCCACCTCTACCACCACCACCACCGCCGCCGCCGCCGCCACCGCCGCCGCCGCCACCGCCGCCGCCGCCGCCGCCGCCGCCGTTACCGCTGTGCTGGGCCGACGTCGACATGGCCGGCACGCTGGCGGGGGCGGCGACCCCGCCCCCCCCCCCCCTCAGCCTTCCCCCCCCCTCGCGTGTCACGCCCGGCGCCGCCGTCCGTCCCTCGGCTCCCGCACGCCGCCACCCCCTCGCGGCAGACCACAGCGCGCGCACGATGGCCACCGCACCGGCGGCGGCGACCGCGATGCGGCGCGACGGCCGTGACGGCGAGCGCGGCACGGGCACGAGGGTGGGCACCCGCGGGCGACGCGCGCAGCCGCGGGCGGGGACGGCAGCGGCGGATTGGGTACACACGGGTCGCCAGCGCCGCGGCGCCACACCCACCAAAAGCGGCTGCGGGCGGCGGCGAGCCAAAAGGGGGCGGCACGCCGCGGCCGCCAAGGCGGGTCGCGTGGGGAGGGGGGGGGGGATGGGCGGGAATGGGGCGGGTGGGACGCCGTTGCCGTCCGCCCCCTTCCCCCCGGCTCCTCCCCCCACCCAGTCCGGCACCTGAGGCGGCGGCGGCAGCCATCGAGACACGCGCCTTACCCGATACAACGGGCCATCATCGGCCAAAATGAGCATCAGGCGGGGGGGGGGGGGGGGGGGGTCCGCCCCCGCGCAAAGCCCCTGCGCACCGTCACACCGGGATAGGCCGCCGGCCCGACGGCGGGCGGGTGGCGGCAGCGCGAGCCGCCGCCGACACCAGGGCGGCCCCGCGCGCGGCGGCGCTCATGCGGGGTGCGCTGCGCGCACCCCGCCCGCACCGTCCCGGTGGGCGTCGGTCGTTGCCGGCCACCGCCGGGGTGACTGCTGGCCACCGTGGCAACGGCCAGTGGCGGGGGCGGTCGGGGGTGGGCGGCCCAGTGGGCGGTGGCGGTGGCCGCTGCCAATGGCGCGCGACAGGGGGGCGGGCGTCCCCGCGGCGCGCGCGCGCGCGGCCGTCGGGGCTGCCAAGCAAGCGGCGGCGACGCGGGCAGTGGGGGGGGGCGGGGGGGGGGGGGCGCCTACGTGGCGGAGTGGCGGCATGTCGTGGCGGCACGCACCAAGGGCGCGGCGTATAGGCAGCCGGGGGAGGGCGGCCGCGCGGGCCGGCGGGCGGACCTGGGCGCGCGGGTGGGCGCGGCGGTGGCGGTGGCGGTGGCCGTGTTGATGAGCCGCCGCGGACGCCACGACGGCGGCCGTTTCTTGCCACCACCACCACCAACGGGCTTGGCCAATTGTACATGTGGAATTATCGATGTTTTCGAATGTTCATGCGACGGGCGGTGGAGCTGGGGAGCTTTGGGTGGTAGAGTCGTGGAAGGCCACGCGGATCCCGCGGCAGCTGGGTCGCGGCGGAGGTCGCTCCCAGCCATCGCCCCCGCGGCCCGGCGGCGTGCCGCGCAGTGGCAGCGCGCGTGGACGGCTGCGTCGTTCCCGCCACCCGCCCCCTCCCCCCCCCCCCCGCCCCCTCACGCCCCTGCTGCCCTTGTCACGACAGGCACGACACGCCCGTGCGCGTCATGGCCGCCTCCGCGGTCGCCTTTGCGCCAGCCGCCGCCGTCGGCATTGGCGGCAGCCGGCCCCACGCCGCGGCGGCGGCGGCGCCGCCGCCGCCGCCGCTGGCCGCCGCCATCCCCCGCCGTGCGGCCGGCCGCGCACGCCCCCACCGCCGGTGCCCGCTGCCGCCGCCGGCACCGGCGGCGGCGACCAGAGGCGCGGCGGGCCTCTGGTGTGCGGCTGGCGGCGGCGGCGGCGGCGGCGGCGGCGGCGACGGCGGCGGCGGGCCGCCCGCGTCGCGGCCGCCGCTCGGCGCCGTCCCGTCGTCGGTGCTGCTGCTGGCATCGTCGGTCGCGGCGATTGCGTCGGTGGGGTGTGTGTTTGAGCTGTCGTCCGTACGTGTTTTTTTTTTTTTTTTTTTTTCTCGTTTTTTTCTTTGGACGTTTGTGCGTGCTGTGTCGGACGGGCCTGCGGGTGGGGTGGGCGGCTGCCTGCGGGTCGCTCGCTCGGGCTCGTGCTGCCATGGGCGCGGCGCCTGCCTCGTGGTTATTTTTTTGTGGGGCTGGGTTGGCAGAGGGCAAGGCCTGTGGAGCGGGTGTCCCAGGGAGGGAGGGCGCTGGGCCACCTTGGGTCCTGGTTGGCCGGTCACTGACTCGGTGCGCGCGTCCTTCTATGTTTTTTTTGTTGTTTTTTTCTGTCCCTGTCTGGTCCGTCTCGACAACACGCGCGTGCCGCTCCTGTTGCACTGCCCCCCTCCTTTTTTCGTGCTCGCCGCCCCGCCCCCCGCGGCGCGCAGGGCAAGCCCCAATACGGCGCGACGCTGACGTCGGCCATCCTGGCGCTGTGCTTGCCAGGCTTCCTCTTCCTCTTCTACGCGGCGATCAAGAAGGGACAGTCGGAGGAGCAGGAGTGAACGAGGGGGGTGGGGGGGGGGGTGCAAGGCGGGGGGGGTGCTGCGCGTGGCGGCGGCAGCTGTGAACAGCGGGCCATGCACCGTGGGCGGCTCCGGGGGGGGGGGGGGGGGTGGTGCCGCCGGTGGCATGGCCGTGAACAGGCGCGCACGCGAGGTGGGTGGCCATCCAATGCTAGGGCGGAGGGACGCCCGGCGGCCGCGCTCGCGCCCTTTGGCGTGGCGGAGTCGGCAGCGCCGCGTGCGCTCTGGGGCCGGGGTTGGCGTCCCCGGCGCGTCGGCCGCGCGTCGGGCGTACCGCCCCCAAAGGGGTGTGTCCCCGCTGCGTTTCTTGGCTCGTTCCCTTTTCGTTCCGCAGGCACCCGCTCCCCGCGTCGGTCGCAGTTTTCCGTGTTGGGTGTCGTCTCTTGGGGGAGTCGGCGACGCACACTAAGAGTTCTTTCTTTTTCTTTCCTCTGGGGGGGGGGGGCCGCTGGTCGGGTGGCTGTGCGGTACACGCTCCGTGACCTGCGTTCAGTGTTCGAGACGGCTGCTCGCGAAGAACAATGCGCAGCCCGTCTTGTGAACGGCTCCCCCCAGCCACGCCTGTGCGTGCTCCCCACACCCGCTCCAGACGGAACACGGTGTTGGTACAATGCCACACCCCAGTGGGAGCATGGCCAGCAGCAGGGGAAGGGTATCCCAACAAAAACAAAAAACCTTACGCCCCACGCGCCTACACCCCCCCCTCCTCACCTCACAAGATGTCAATCCCCTCGTCGGCATTCTCCAAGTCTGCATAGACGCGCACAAAGTCGCTCATGTGGAGGTCGTCCCCCCCCCGGCGCCCACCGTCGACCGCAGCTCCCGCAGCCGCCGCTCGTCCATTTCAAACCCCAGGATGACCAGCGCCCGCACCGCCGCGGCGACCGACAGCACGCCCGTCATGGCCGGGTCTTGGCGCTCAAACGCATCGCGGGCGGCACTGATCTGGATGTTGCCCAGGCCGGCCGCCTCGCCCACCGCCGCCGACTCGCCGCGGCTGCGGTGCAGCGCCGCCTCCGCCCCTTCGTCCAGTACCGGCTCCATGCCGACGCCGCCCACCCCGCCGCCGCCCGCAAGGTCCACCCCCCGGCCGCCACCGCCATCGCCGTCACCGCCGGCACCGTCCGCGCCCGCGTCGACGGCGCTGCCATCCTTGTTCGCAACGTACGACTGGACCTCCCCGTCGGGCGTCAGCCGCAGCTGGTTGACCACCCCAATGTGGAACAGCGCGCCGCCATTGTCGTCGTAGCGGACGCCACCGGCGGCGGCGTCTTGCACAAACGCAAAGTCCAGGACGCGCGCAAAGTTGGGCACCACCACCGCCACCCGGTAGCGGCCGTCGAGCAGCGACTGGGCGGGGAAGAGGAGCGGGGATGTGTCGGTCTCGGACGACCAGCCGTTGAAGCCGCCCGCGTAGCACACCACGTCGTCGGGCGTGAATAGGCCCGCCGGGGGGGTGTACGTGACGGTCAGCGTGTCGCCCACCGACACGTCGCGGTCGGGGGAAAAGGTAAAGGTGCCAGGGGTGGAGGCGGCGGTTACCGCACCAGAGGTGTCAGAAGTGGAGGATGGTGTGGGGGGGGACGGCGTGGCCGCCGTCGCGACAAGGGTACACCGCCGCGGGGAAGGGGCTGCGGGAGCGGCCAACGGCACCCGAGACGGCTGCCGCCTTGGCGCAGGAGCGAGGCGCACCGCGGCTAGCCGCGAGCAACCAGCAGGGGGGGGTAGAAAGGCCGCCGCCATGACGCTGGTCAAGGGGAGACGACAGGTGCGGCGGCGCGAGCGGCGCCCAAGCTCGCTTCCAAACGTAGCGGCTCCCGTCAAAAACGGCATCTCAGCTCGGGGCACGGCACGATTCGAGCACTTCGCGCTGGTGGAGACGCTCGAGGAGAGGGACGGACGAGCTCAACGTTCGCAGTGCACGTGAGAGTTTCCGATTCCGACGATCCACCGGCGAATCTGGGAACATACCTCCGTCTGGGGGATCATGGCAGTCCTTGTACTTGACGGAAGAATTGTGGAACACTGGAGCATTACGTGGCGTTACTGCTGACTGTGTCGCCCTCCTCCCGCTGACGGTCACGTGCGGGTGAAGCGCCGAGTCGGCGCGACGGCGATGGCGCGGGACAGCTCGGCGGTGACGGCCGACGGAGTACGACGGCGTCGTGATGCAGCAGAGTCCCCAAGCAGCGGCAAGGATGGCGAGGCGGTGTCACAGGGAGCCACTTTGCCGGCCAACTTCGTCAGCAATGGCAACCGACGGGGCACTGCGGGGTCATCCGCTGCGTCCGCCGCCTCGCGTCCAGACAGGACTCAGGTGGCCGTCCTCCGGGGCGCTGTCGTATTCCTGTCCGCCCTGGTTATTCTCCTCCTGTGGTCGCATTGGCGGGCGTACGTCGCTCGTGACGGCGTAACCACCCCCGCCGCCGTCGCCGTCCGCGTCACCGGCCGCACCCTACCGACCCAGCCCGACGCGGGGGCGCGGCCGCCGACCGGCGGCCAGGAGCCGCCCATTGCTCCTCCGGCGACGCCTGCTACCGTCGACTTTGCCATCACCATCTACACCCACAACCGGCCGCACCTGCTCGCCGCCCTCCTCCGCGACATTGCGCGGGAGGCGGCCGCCGCGGGCGTCACCGTCGCGGTCAACATCCTCGACGACGCGTCGCTCGGCTGTGCGTTTGCGCCGACTGGCGACAATGTGTTTGACACGTGGGATGCCGACGCCGAGGCGGCCGCCGCGACGGCGGGGCGGCCGCGGCCGGGCGCGGCGGCGTTCCCTCCGGGCGAAGGCTACGCCGGCGACCCGTACCTGTTCCTCGTTGCCTCTGGCGCGCCCGCTGACGCGGCGGCAGCGCTGCGCCAGCCGTGCGCCGCGTCGATGCGCTACGCGCCCGTCCTGGCCGCGGTGCGCGGGCAGCCGACGTGGCGGCTCTTTACCACCCGCTACCGCCACGGCCGGCGGCGGTACTGGCACCTGGTCGCCACCGCTCACCGGCTGCTGCGGCCACCGTCGACGCCCGCGGCGCGTCTCTACCTCTTCCTCCCCGACGACGACCGCCTGGCGACGGGCTTTTTCCCCCGCGCCGCCGCCGCGTGGGCGTCCATCCCGTCGCCGCGCAAGATGACGCTCCTCCTCCACATTGAGGCCTCCCGCGAAGGCGTGCCCGTCTGGACGGGCGTGCGGCCATCGCCGGTCGCCGCCACAGGTGGGGCTATTGTGGAGGTGGGGTGGGTGGAGAGCGGCAATTTTTTGGCGCCGCCGCGGTTCCTCGACGAGCTCCGCTGGTCGTTCCCGAGGGTCGACCCGGGGCGGTGGGTGGCCAACCCACCCATCAGCAGCGGCGTGGGCGCGATGCTCTCCGAGCGCCTCCACCGCGCCCGCTGGCGGCTGTACCGCACGGATGGGTCGCTGCTCGCGCACGTGTCGCCGGGCGTGTCCGAAATGAACGGCGCGCTGCGGGCCGCGGGCGACACGACGCACCGCAGCCTCCGGTTTGCAGACGGGGAGGCCGCGTACGATGCGCTGCTGCGGGGGCGCCCGACGGTGACGGCGTCCATGGCGTCGACGTACCGTCGGGAGCCGGCGCTGCACGCGGCGGTGGCAAGCCTGTTGCCGCAGGTGGACGCCCTCAACGTCTACCTCAACGACTACGATACGGTGCCGCACTACCTGCTTGGCGTCCCGGGGCTGACGGTCGTGTGGGCGGGCCCGCTGGGCGATGGCTCGGGCGCGGCCGACCTGGGCGACCGCGGCAAGTTCCACTGGGCGGCCAACCTGACCACCGACTTTCACTTTACGGTTGACGACGACATCGTCTACCCGCCCGACTATGTCGCGACACTCGTGGCGTTTGCCGACGCCCACGACACGCCCGTTGCGGTGGGCGTCCACGGCATCAAAATCCTGGCGGAGAAGCTGTCGCCGGCCGGCGGTCGCCGCTCGGCCGGCTACTATGGCTCCCGGGAGGTGTTTATGGGCGTCGACGAGGTGCCCGAGCCGGTCGGCGTGCACATCCTGGGCACCGGCACGCTCGCCTACCGCGTCGCGGCGGTGGGCGCGCTACACGCGGTCGCGGACTTTCCCGAGCCCAACATGGCGGACGTGTGGTTTGGGGTGGCCGCGCAGGCGCGGCGGCTGCCGCTGGTGGTGGTGCCCCACGCCAAGGGGTGGCTGCGGGAGGTGCCGGGCACCGCCGCGGGCAGCCTCTACGACCGGTTCACCGCGCGCGCGCGGGCAGACCGGCTGCAGACGCGGGCGGCGGTCGCGGCGATGCCGTGGGTGGTGTACAACGCGACCCGCAAGGGGCGCGAGAGGGGGGAGGTGTGACAGGCGGAATGACGGAGCAGGGGGCGTGCGACGTGAGGCGCTCGCGAAATCTTTGTCCTTGCCATGCGTGCCCGCCAGTGACCCGTTTGTGCCTGCGCTTTGTGCTCCAACGGCTGTGCCCATGTCTGCCTGCTCTTGTTCGCTACAGGGACGCCCCCACGGTTACTTTATGCCGTCCTGAGAGCGACCTACACGGTCCATTCGCTCGCGGTCATGGCCAGAATACAGGAGCGTCGTGCCAAAGGGGCAACACAACACGGCTCTCACTCCGTCTTCCCGGCCAACTTTGCCGGAGGCACCGCTGCCGGCTCCACCGCCGCAGCCGCAGACGACACGTCCATCCCTGTTGGCTCGTCGCCTGCCACCACCGGCTTGGCCGTCGAGGCTTCATCGGTCGCTGGGGCGTCCGCTTTCACCGGGACCGTCGCAGGCGACACGACCATCCCTGTTGGCCCGTCGTCAGACGCCACCGGTTTGGCCGTTGGCGGTCCATCGGGCGCCGGGGCATCCCCGGCAACAGCGCCGCTCCCCTCTTTGGCCCCGCCGCTGCCCGGTGCCGGCTTGTCCGCCTTGGCGTCCTTCTTTGGCGCCACCACCTCCACCACACCGTAGCGCTTGCGGAGCACCGCGAGCATCTCCTTGGGGATGAACGTCGTCAGGGTGTCCCCCCCTTCCACGCCACAACCACGTCATCCTCGGCCGAGTCGGCCATCCGCACGACAAACGAGCCCTTGGACAGGTCCCCAATCGCGGTGCGGAGGGGGGCGTCGGCCAGGTCCCCGATGGACGTTGCCTCGGACTCGAGGAGCTTGAGAAAGTCGGCCCGCGGCGCCGCCACGACGCGCTTGCCCATACTCGGCAGCAGCAGGTGCACCCCATCGTACGTGAGGCGGAAGAGGCACCCCGAGCCCGCCCGCGAGTTGCGCTCAAAGACCCGCACCCCGCAGTTGACCACCCGTAGCCGGCCGCCGCCGCCGCCGCCGCCGCCGCCACCACCACCACCACCACCGCCCCCGGTCGCCGCCGCCGGCACGGGGGATTCGCCGGTAATGGCGTGCGCGAGCAGCGCCCGCGCGGGCGCCGACACGTAGTACACCCGCTTCATCGTGGCGGCGTCGGAGGAGCGGGTGAGGAGCCCCTCCCGGCACGCCGTCTCGTCCAGGCCGTAAAAGTTTGCGACGCTCACCACCGACGCGGGGTCAATGTCGTGCAGGCGCGTGAACGGGTCATCCGTCACCAGCCGCGTGGCCTGCTTGCCGTCCCGCCCGCGCTTGCCACCGCGCGCGGGGACGTACTTCTTCTGCGCCGCGGCCGTGTCTTCCGTCGCCACCGGCGCTTTGGCGGACGGCGGGGTGGGGGCGTCGCCGCCGCCGCCGCCGTCGGCGACGGCCGCCACGGCACCCGTCGGACGGGGAGTGACTTTGTCGGCAGGAGCGGTGGCGCTGGTGGCAGGCGCAGTCGCGTCCGTCTTGGACGCAGCCGTGCCCGTTTTGGGCGCGGCCGCATCCGTCTTGGGTGCGGCCGCATCCGTCTTGGGTGCGGCCGCGTCCGTTTTGGGCGCGGCCGCGTCCGTCTTGGGCGCAGCCGCGCCCGTTTTGGGCGCGGCCGCATCCGTCTTGGGCGCAGCCGCGCCTGTTTTGGGCGCAGCCGCGCCCGTTTTGGGCGCGGCCGCATCCGTCTTGGGCGCGGCCGCGTCCGTCTTGGGCGCAGCCGCGTCCGTCTTGGGTGCGGCTACGTCGGTCTTGGGCGCGGCCGCATCCGTCTTGGGCGCAGCCATGTCGGTTGTGGGCACTGCCGCGTCCGTCTTGGGCACGGCAGAGTCCGGACCGTCGGCGGGCGACGCCGCGGCAGCGGCCGGGGCAGCGGGCGCGGCAGCGGCGTCCGCATCGCCCGCCGCCGCCGCCGCCGCCGCCGGTACAGCGGCCGACGGGTCGATGGGCGGCTCCGGGGATGCCACCGGCACTGCTGCCGGCGCCGGCGCCGACGCAGACGTCGCCGCTGGTGCCGACGCCGCCGCAGGTGCCGCGTCGTCCTTCTTCAGCACCGCCACAAAAAAGCCGCCCGTGTCGGCGTCGTGCGGCACGACCCGCACGCACCGCTCCAGGCCCAGCGCCGCCGCCTCGGCCGGCGGCGGCGGGAAGAGCGTCGGCACCATCCGCCGGCGGCGGCGGTCCGGCACCTCGTCAATGGACGAGAACCAGCCGCGGTCCTCCCCCCCGCAGTGGTTCTTAATCCGCCACGTGGTCAGCCCCGGCCGGCGGCGGAGGCCCGGCAGCTCGGCCGACACGTCGAGGAGCCGGATGGAGGGCGTCGCGCGAAGCAGCGCCGCGACGACTGCCTCGTTCTCCACCGGGTTGAGCGAGCACGTGCTGTACACCATCACCCCCCCGGGACGGAGCAGCTGCGTGCCGCGGGTGGCGATCGCCAGCTGCAGCCGGTGCAGGCCGTGTCCATTGTTGGCGTTCCACTTGCGCCACAGGTCGGGCGCCTTGCGGAGGGTGCCGTCGCCCGAGCAGGGCACGTCGGCGAGGACGCGGTCAAAGGTCGCGACGCCGGGGAAGCGCTGCGCCTCGTGGGAGGTGACGACCACGTCGGGGGACGCGAAGCGCTTGAGCTGGTGCGCCAGCATCCAGCACCGCTTCAGGTCCGAGTCGTTGGCCACCACCAGGCCGTACGAGGGGGGGCCCGCGGGCGCCCGCACCGCCCCTGCGGGCGGGGCCCCCGCAGATGCCGTCGCGTCAGCGTCGCTGGCAGCGGCGGCCGTCCCAGTGGCGGGGGCTGTGGCTGTGGCGGCGGCGGCGGCGGCGGCGGCTGATGACGGCACCCCCCGGCCGCCTACTAGCATGTCGAGCAGCTGGGCGGTCTTGGAGCCCGGCGCCGCGCACAAGTCGATCGCGTGCATGCCCGGGCGCACCTGCAGCAGCAGCGGCGGGATCATGCTCACCGCCTCCTGCCGGTTGATGGCGCCCAGGTCGTTCATGCCAATGAGGAAGCGGTGGAGCGCGCCGAGCGCGGCGGACCGCCGCAGGATGGTCCGCGGGATGCTCAGCTGCCACGCCAGCCGCTGCGGGTACCAGTCGAGCCGCCGCGGCGGCTCCACCGTCGTCCCGTCGTCGGTGCGGTAGGCGCGGCAGAGGGGCACAAACTCCCCCTCCAGGCGGCCCTCAATCTCCGCCCGCAGCCGGCCCGACGTGGTCAGCCGGAACGCCGTCGGCAGCGACACACAGAGGGTGCGGAGGAAGACGTCCCACTCGTCGGGCCGCACAATACCTTGCGCGCGGTAATAGTCTTCAAACGCCGCGTTCTTGCGCTCCGTCACCGACACGTAGGTCGACAGGCGCGTCTCGGCGCCCGCCGCCGCCGCGCCGCCGCCGCCGCCGCCGCCGCCGCCGCTGCCGCCGCTGCCGCTGCTGCCGTTTCCGCCGCCGCCGTTGCCGCCATTGCCGCCACCACCGGCCTCACCGTCCGCGGGCGCCGGCGCGCCGCCCGCGGCTTCGGGCCCATCCCGCACGCGGAAGCGGGTGCGCTTGTTCCGCCGCATCGGTAGGTGCGCCACAAACGGGCCGGGCTCGGCGGCGGCCGTGGCGGCGGCCGAAGTGGCGGCGCCGCCGCCGCCCGCGTCGGTGCTGCCGGGCGCGCCAGCGGCGGTGGCGAGGGACCCCGCCGACGCGTCGATGGCCGCGTCGGCCGCGGCAGCCGCCGGGGCAGCGGGGGTGGCGACGGCGGCGGCGTCGCCGGCGGGGGCCCCTCCGGCGGGAGCGCCGCCGTCGACGCCGGCGGGGACGCCGTCGACGACGGGGGCGTCGGAGGTAGTGGCGCCGTCGGGTCGGGCACGCTTGGCGGGCGTCAGCGCCTCTGACGCGGGGGCGGCGGCGGTAGCGGGGGCGACGGCGGCGTCGGCGTTGGCGGCCGCGTCGACGCGGTCCGCCACGGGGGCGGGGCCCGCCATGGAGGCGACAGCAGGAAAGGTCAGCAGTTCACTGGAAGGAAGGAGAGCGAAGGACAGCGTGTTCCCCCCAGTGGCCGTCAGCAGGGGCGCGCGGTGCGTGGGGAGACGCCGCGGCTGGGGAGGGCGACAAGCGGGCGTTAAAGAAGACAGGGTGCCGCGGGCAAGACACGATCGCGGTGCCGCCGTCGGCCCCATGACCCAAGAAAGTAGCCCATATTGTTCCGCACCGGATCCCACAGGCACAGACGTGTTCCGACAGATGTGTACAGTACAGTCCGGCTCCGTACCGCATTTATGTAATTACGTGCTCCCTAGTTCTATAACTGTATGAAAATCGAAAACACAACCCGCTGAAAATATCCAGAACGGTCTTGACGTGTGATCCCGTACAAGCACGACTTCTTGCAAGGCAGGAAGAGGGATCTATTGACATCACTCGCGACTGGCAGGCGCCGCTCCAGACGCAGCGCGGCGCCGGTGGAGCAGGAAACTCTTGTACAAGCACCCCGAGCACAAAGGGGGGGAGAGGTCGAGCCAAGAGTACGCAAACGGGGCGCCACAGAGACAACAGCGCTATCCAGTCTGCACCCCCAACAACGCCAACCCACGCCCGGTTGACTGAGAAAGATCTCACGCAGGGCCTGTTGGTCACGCACCAGCGCGGAGAGGGGCAGAGCAGGGAAAAGGCACACACCCGTCCCCCCCCTCCTCCCCCAACCCGATCCTCTCAGCACGCGCTCTTTGATCCCAGCGCGTAGTCACAGTTGGGGCACCGGTGGACAAAGTCACTCGCACAGTTGCAGCAGCCCGGTATGAAGACGCAGCACACGCCGGTGAGGAGGCACAGCACCCAGTTGGCCGCGTTGCAACTGTTCACCTTCACCCCCGACGTGACCGTCCCGCCACAGCCGGGGCAGGTAACAAGCTCGGGGCGGGCCGTCCACACGGCCGGCAGCGGCCGGGCCGGGGGGGGAGGCGCCGGCGCGCTCGCGCCAGGGTAGATGGGGGGGGGAGGGGCCTCACCGGCCATCAGGAAGAGGGGAAAGGAGAGGGGAGGGGGCAGGGATGGGGGGGCGGGACGAGGGGGAGAGCGAAAAACAGGACGTCGGAGGAGCAGCTGGTGCAGGCTGACCGCTGCACACGGGGAGCCAAAGGGTGGGCGTGGCGTTCTTGGCGGAGGCAGCTTGGGAGGCAGCGCGAAACGGGGTTCAAAAGCGGGTGGCGGCCGCCGTCGAGGGTGTCCCTGGGACGCAACGGGCGCCGCACAGCGAGCGCGCGCATCCCAATCCGTACGCAAATCTCACTAGGCTCGCTCGCCCGGCGCGACCGACGCGCGACGCCCACGCACACTCTGCGCGCGCTGCGCTGGCAGTCGCCAGCGCATAATATAGTACTCGGGACACCCATGCTCGGGTCAATCTGTCCAGCGAGGATCACTCTCCGCACCCAATCCCAATCCTACGCAGCCACACAGCGACAAGCACCGACCTCGTCGGCCAGCAATGCAGTCGTTACAAGGATGACAAAAATCTCCGTACCTCGCGGATCGAACACTGCTGTACGATTGTACAGTATTTCAGGCGACTGTATTCACCCTGCGCAGGCACACGGGCGAAAAGGCGGGGAGGCAGTCAGGAGGGCGGGCGGGCGCGCGTGCTGCTGCCGCACCGGCGTGAACCGCGACTGCGATGGCGTCGGCAGCGACGCCAGCCGCGGGTCGAAGCGCTGTCCCGCCGCGCCCCCGCACGCTAAGAGCACATCCAACAATGCCAGGATGGTCGCGAATACGTACACGTGGCTCTCATATTTGCTGGATGGGGTTCGAACGCTCAGCAGTCAATACAAACGGCCACATGACGCCCCAACGGCAGGCCATATATGACGAATCTGATTCATATATTTTTGGTAAGTACTCTGCATATTCGGATCGCAGGATGGGGTTGGTCTCTCCTGCGCCCCATTTTGTGCGAGAATGGGGAGCGAGCGGGACCATCCCCATCCTGTTGGCGACCTGTGAAACGAAATCGGACCAATGGGGTGACTGAAACGTGGCTGTGGACGATCGCGGGCTCGCATCCCAGCTGCTTCTCTGATCCCGATTTGAAGCTACATTCGAGGAATGGGGTTGGGTCTTTGATCTCCCACCGGCGTGAGCCCATCCTTCCGCCTTTTCGGCTAGTCTGCGCCCCGTTCTATACAAGTCCTGCAAGACCGGTTGGGGCACGCCCCAACAGAAATGGGCATCCAACCAGAAGCGCGCACGTGTTCGCTGAAATGAATTATTTAACCGTTGGTCCCGACGTTGCTGGATGTGCTCTAAGGGATGACGGCAGGTGCGGCAGCAGCGACGCCGCGCCGCCTCGATTTCTGGTACCGGACGCTCCCTCACACCCTACGCTCGCCCGCCGCCCGCGGCCGCATCCGTTCCGCGACGGCCACGCCAGGACGGACGTCCACGGTGGCGGTACTGGCAGCGACAGCGGGTGGGGGCCCCCCTGTTGGAGATGACCCCATCAGTGGGGGCCACTCCACGTGGCCTGGCAGCACCCCCGGCGACGGGACTTACTAATCACGGACGTTGGACTGGAGGAGGCACCACGCGCCGCGGGCAATCGGCCCACGATACGGGCCGGTGTCACGAGGAGGGGGGGGGGCCGTCTTGCGGAGGAGCCCGGCAAGGACTGTGGCGGGGGACGAGCGGCACGGCCCAGGCGCACCGGGCAAGCCACCGGAGGGGGTGGGGCGAAGCAGCCGGGCAGGGCCGCGCCGGCTATCGAGGCGAGCGGCACCAGCGGCAGCGGGGCGACGTGCCATCGGCGGCTGGGGGGGGGTTGCGGAGCCCGCGGGGATGAGCGGCCCCGGGGGAGGATGGCCGCATGGAGCAGACACGGCCGGCGGCGACGTCGGCTCGTGACCGAGGCGGACCAGGGCGTGGCCTTACGGAGGGCGGGGACACCGGCGTCACCGCGCCTCTGCTGGATCGGGGAGCGGCTGCCGGTGAGGGGCGGCGATTCTCCCGGGGGGGGGCCGAGCGACTGGCGAACTGGGGGAGGAGGGTACGGCGGGCCCACACCAAGGGGGGCTGCATGTGACGGACCGGTGTACGGGGGCGGGGCCGCCACGGGGCGGGGAGCAGGAGTGTCGTGCGGGGAGGACGGGTGCGCACGGGGGGAGGCGGTTGAGCTTTGCGTCGTCTGGAGGGGCCGTGTGGGCCCCGGGTGGGGAGCGTGAGCGAGAGTGGGCTTTACGTCGTCTGGAGGGGCCATGCGGACCCCGGGTGTGGGGCGTGAGTGGAGGATTGGCGGTGAGGACTGCGGCTGCCCGGGCGGTACATAACGCCGACCGGGGAGGGCGCAGGGGAGAGGCAGGTGCAACACAAGGACTTTACTCTCGCCCACTTGCCACGGTGAGGGACCGCGCGCGCCTGCACCTTGCTGGGGAAAGGCGCGCCGGGTGGACTTCAACACCCCCGCGTCCCAGTCTGCCACGACGGCAGCGGCGGCGGCCGCCGCAGGCGGCAGCAGCGACGGCGGCGGCGTCGGCGGCGACGGTAGGAATCGGAGGGGACGGCGGTGGTGGCGGCGACGGCGGGATTCAGCGTCATTTCCTCCCCTTTTCCCGCCGCCACGCCCATTGCTCCTCCTCTTCCGCATGGGGGGAGGGACGCGACGCGAGGGGTGGCGTGTGGTGGCGGTGACGGCGGCGACGACAGAGGCGATGGCGGTGGTGGCGGCGGCTGAAGAGGCGGTGGTGGCCGTGCCGGTGCCGGCGGGAACGGCGGTGGCGCCAGCCGCCCAGCAGCCTCCACAGGTGTGCGGCCACCCGCGCCGACTTCGAACGCGGCCCCGCCGTGGCGAAAGGGTGCGGCCGACGGCGGCACCGCCGCCAGCCGGGCCGCCCTTCCCCTCTCATCGCCGGGCCACCCCGCACGCGTTCCCCACTCGCAACCCCGCCCTACCAGCAAGGTAGCTGGCTGCGGTGCCCGTCGCACTTTGCGCAGCCCCGCGCTGTTGGGCATGAGGCCACACGGCCGAGCTTGCCGCCTGGTGGGATTTCGTGTTCGTAGCGGGATTTCCGATGGGACAGAGTGTCCTCTGGGGGACCTGTTAGTCATTTGAGCGTCGCCTGGCAGGCGGTGGTATGCGGCCGGGGCGAGACAGCGAACGCCGCCGTCCATACGTAAGGTTACCATGTAGGGACGGCGGCGCCGGGCCGTGGGCGCCCGACGGAGCACAGCAACGTTTGCACATGCACACGCGCAGCTGCCTGTCCCATGGCTACAAAGACGGCCCACCGGCGGCGGCGACCGTGGCGCGCCATCGGCGGGTCAACCCACACACCGTCGCGGCCGCCGTCCCTTTCCGCAACGCCCGCTAAGCCACGCCCCTCCCCCCCCTCCCGGTTCCCGCCCCAACGCGCGTACCCCCCCCGTGGGTCACCCTCAGCGCAGGCCGAGCACCCACTCGCCCACACGCCGCGGCAGCCGCCACAGCACCGCCGCCACCACCGGGTGGTCCACCGTCACGGGCGGCACCAGCGCGTGGCCGGCAAAGACGCGGCTGCCGCCGCCGTGGCCGCCTCCCCCCCCCTCCCCGGCCACCGCCACCAGCCGCAGCAGCGCGTTGAGGGTGAGGCCCCACAGCGGCGGCCGCGCCGCGACGGCCGCCGCGGGCGCGCCGGCGCGGTACGTGACCGCCGCGGCCGCAAACGCATCGACGGTTGGGTGGGCAACCGCGATGCCGGGGGGGGGGGCGGCGGGGGGGGGGGGCACCGCCGCTGACGCCGCCGCCGCCGCCGCCGCCGCCGCCGCTTCCGTCACCGCCGTCGCCGTCGGCCATACCCGTGGCGATTGTGGTGGCGGCAGGTCCGACCGCCGCCGCCGCCGACTCCGCCGCCGCCGCCGCCGCCGCCGCCTCCGTGGCCGCCGCCCGCTCCGCGCGCCCCCCCCCCGTCGCCCACACCACCGGCGCCGGCAGCCACCGCAGCAGGCGCCCGCCCCCCCGGCGCCCGCCGGGGACAACCCCCCCCCTCTCGAGCAGCACTGTAAGGATATGCCCCTTAAGTCCCCAAGACTGGAGCCTAGAGGATAAGGACTGGGGCCTCTCCTTCCCTGTCCTTCTCAGCCAACTCCTTCCAGACGCATCAACTCCAAAGTAATCTGGGGCATGCCGCGGTGTCCGTCCGATAATCTACTACTAACGGACGGTCAGCACGGGAGCCGCGGATTGGCTAACCGACACTACCCTGACTCATCTGCCGACGGGTACAGTCTCCAACGGATCAACGGACTAACGGACCAAAAGACGAGCCACATCTCTGACGCGTCAGCAAGCCGGAACAATCTCCCCGTGGACCAATGGGAGCGACAAGACTTGCTGACCCACGGGAGATATTCGACCCGAAGACTGGCGTCTGCTTACACGCCTCTGAGGTTTTTCGGGTCGAATGGCGCGTGGGGCCAGCCGCGCGGCGCTACGAGCGCCGCACACCGTCCCCCCCCCGTTTGGGGCTTTCTGGTGGGGCGCCTTGGGGCGCACACGCCCACCCTTGCTTTGTTCTGAGAGCCCATGCTTTGTTTTGAGAGCTTTGGTGCCGTCCACCGGCACGACGGGCAATCGCATGCTTTGGGGCACCCTGGGTGCCCCCCTGGGGGTATATAATGCGTGAGTGTGGGCGCCACCGGGAGAGACCTCGGGGGAACAACCACAGACAGAGACACAAAGACCTCCTGTACCTTCGACCCCCTCGACCCTCACCGACGTCACGCCCATCCTCTTCCCCACCCCCATCACCGTCATCCCACCCGTCACCTTCCCCGCGCCCGGCATCCTCATTGGCTTGCACGGGTTGCTGACACCGGCACCAGTACGTTGAGGGCTGCCCGTGTGTGGGTGGCGCCTCACATGTGGTAGCTTCAGGTAGTTTGACTTCCTCTTGGCGGTGACGTTGCGATTCCGTCCTGGATTTGGCCCTCCCTGTGTTTGTGCACTCGTGCTGCCCCCTGTGTTCGGCGTGCCTCGGGCATTGTAATACGAACGCAGCGGGTTCCACGAATCACACCGAAAGAACACTGCCCTGACACTGCCCTGGTGGCCCCTGTCACGGTTTTTTTTCTTTTGGTCGACTGATTGTCGAAACCCAGTGAGTACCAAATCAGGTTCGGAATTTTCTTCCTCGGCGTTGGCGGACGCCCCGACTTCCTCGGCGGCGACGGCGCGCCCCCCGACGGCGCGCGGCACCCCGGCGGCGCGCGGCACCGCGGCGGCGCGCGACACCGCGGCGGCACGTGGCACCCCGGCGGGCGCATCCACGTCATCCTCTGTGGCGGCGACGGCCGCATCGGCGGCGCCAGCCGCATCCAAGCCCCCCCTCTCGCGCAAGGGTAAGGGCCCGGCCACGTCAGGACCGGCGGTCCCAGCCAACCGGCGCCTGCTGCTGCCCGCGTAGGATCCGGCCCGGCGCTACATCGCGCCGCCGGCACCACGAATCGGCCACATCCGACCGACGACCGCGCGCGCAGCAGAGCAGCGAGAGCAGCGCCGGATCGCCAAGACCATCCCCAAGGGCAAATACGTTTGCAAGCCGTGCGGTGTGCGTTGCAACAGCCTGACAGTGCTGCGCGACCATCGCTGGTCGCGGCGCCACCGCAATACGGTCAACCGTCCAGCGACGCGCCCTCGTTGCGACGTGTGCGATCGCGAATTTGAGACGGTCGAGCACTTCGAACGCCACCAGCGTGGCAAGGATCACCACCGCACGCTGGCGCGCCGCACCGACTGACACCTCGCAACACCCCCCAGGATCTGTGCAAGAGACGCGATTTTCCCCCTTTGATCCCCCCGCGTGGAAATCCGGCACGACCCGACTCGGGCCCGTGCGCGGCGGCCGGCGGGAAAATCCGATTGCGTGATTTGAGTCTTCGAATTCTGCTTCATCGCATCGCTTGTGACCCATCGAATAGTGTTGTCCATCTTTGGAAACGTGGTAGCCACGACGGCCACGCTTGTCCAGAGCTAGTGCAGCACTATTTTGCTTGGTCAAATTAACTTGCACATCTTGTAAGACTTGCCCCGTGCTCTGCCGGAGTAAGTCAAACCGGATCTGTTGGGTTAATTTGATTGTTGCGGACCTCACCCAGGACGCAATGGACCCCCCGAATCCTGCGACTGTAAGCCCGATTAATCCGGGAACGGCCTCAACCGCACCCTCCGCGGAGTCATGGAATCAACTTACAGCGTTCGTCTCGCAGATGAGCGCCGAGCTCGAGGCTCATAAGGTTGAATTGGCGGACGCCAAGAAACAGCTGTCCGACGCCAAGGCTAAGGCCTCGAGTGGAGGCGCGACGACTGCGAGGCCGAATAAGCCCGCGCTGTTCTCTGGCAAGCCCGGGACAATTGAAGCATGGTGCTCGCACATGGACTCATATGTGCGACTGACTGACCCTGACGAAGCGTGTCGGATCGCCTGCACCTACCTGGACGGTGAAGCGTTCACCTGGTGGCATACCTACAGTCGGACGACGGCGGTCCCCGACTGGGCTACCTTTCGGGCTGCGCTCATCCGTCGCTTCAGCCCTCTGAACAAGACGCAGGCGGCGCGGGACAAGCTGCACTCATGGCGCCAAATCAAGGACGTCGGGACGTTCAACAGGACTTTCATGAGCGTCCTCTTGGACATCCCGGACATCACCGAAGCGGAAAAGATCGACCGCTATAGCCGAGGCCTGAAGCGCGACATCTGGCAGGCACTGTGCCTCAAGACGTACACCGATCTTGAATCACTGATGACGGACGCCCTGCGCGTGGAAGCGGCCAAGGCTGGAGTGTCCCGTATCACCAGCAATGTTAACAGCACTTCTGGCAAGCCACCGACGATGGGCGTTGTCCCGATGGACATTTCCAGCATCAAGATCGAAAAGCTGACGCCAGACGAACGCCAGCGCTGCATGCGCGAGGGTCTCTGCCTTCGCTGTCGCGAGAAAGGACACATGGCTAAGGACTGCCCAAAAGGCCAGCGGAACTGAAGCAGCAACAATCCTCAACATCTGTGAAAGACGCTCCTTCGGTTCCTGAAAATATGTCGTCACCATTTGAAGGCCCGCGACTCGGGCTTCTGCTTTCTACTGCTTCTGTCAATGGAAAAGTTGTTAAGGTGCTGTTCGACGACGGATCTCCCATCAACGTCGTCTCAAGGCGCCTCGTTACCTCCTTGCATGTGAAAACGAAAGGAACGGACTTCGCGGCAAGCATGCCCGATGGCCGCTCCCATGTCCTCGCTGAAACCGTTGACCCTCTTGAGATTCACATCGGACCGTACCAAGAGCGACTTCGGTTTGCTGTTTGTGAATTGAGCGCGTACGACCTCATCCTGGGAAAGAAGTGGCGCGATGACAAGGACGCCAAAATCAACAACAAGAAAAACAAGATCTCCTTCAAGTTCAACCACAAGAACATTTCTATCACTGCCTCCCTCAAGAAGCCCGAAGCTCTGATCAGTCGGCAACGCCTTGCTCGGGACCTCGTTCAAAGGTGCCCTGTTTTTGCCATCTACCTGCAGTCGGAAGATCCCTCTAGCACCTTCGACATTAACGCCATTACGATGGGACAAGGCGAAGACAAGAAAGAAGTTCAAGAGATTCTCAAAGAGTACGCTGACGTCTTCCCAGACGAGCTCCCCGACGGACTCCCTCCTGAGCGCAGTCACAAATTTAGCATCAAGCTGACCGATGACGCCCAACCGCGTCGTAGCGGAATTTACCGACTAGCCGAATGGGAGCTCGAAGAACTCAAGACTCAACTGGCCGGCCTCATAAGGAAGGGATTCATCCAACCAAGCACCTCACCGTGGGGCTCTTCCGTCCTCTTTGCGGCGAAGAAGGACGGTGGCTGGCGAATGTGCATCGACTACAGGGCCCTGAACAAGGCTACTATCAAGAACGCGTACCCACTACCACGCATCGACGACATCTTTGACCAATTGCGAAAGGCCAAGTACTTTACAAAGATCGACCTCCGCTCTGGCTATCACCAGATTCGCCTTGACCCAGAAACAATACCTTTGACGGCGTTTCGAACCAAGTACGGATTCTATGAGTTCACCGTCGTACCCTTTGGTCTGACAAATGCACCCGCGGTCTTCATGAACCTAATGAACGATGTCTTCCGACCCTATCTGTACGACTTCATCTGTGTCTACCTCGACGACATCCTAGTCTACAGCGAAACTTACGACGATCACCTCAAGCACCTACGATTAGCACTCGAGAAATTACGAGAACACAAGCTCTACGCCAAGCTGAGCAAGTGCCAGTTCGCTCGAACTACTGTGGACTACCTTGGCCACGTCATCTCCGAGAAAGGCTTCTCTATGGAAGACTACAAGGTCCAAGCCATCCGTACGTGGGCAACACCGAGGAGCAAAAAGGATGTACAATCTTTCCTCGGTATGGTCAACTTCTATCGAAGATTCATCAAGGGAATGGCTGCCGTAGCTACGCCGCTAACGAGGCTGACTGGGAATGTCGACTTCGAGTGGACACCCGACGCCCAGAAAGCCTTTGAGCAGCTGCAGGACCTAACGACAAGCGCACCGGTGCTAAGGCCTTTCGACAAGAGATACCCAATCTACGTGTCTACAGATGCCAGCGGGTATGCTGTGGGCGCAGTCCTTGAGCAAGATGATGGACGCGGACGGCGTCCAGTGGCGTACTTCTCGTTAACCCTCAACATCCACGAGCAGCGCTACAGCATTCGTGAAAGAGAACTGCTTGCAGTCGTACAAGCTATCCGGCATTGGCGCTGCTACCTCTACGGAAGACCCTTTGAGGTCCACACCGACCATGAGTCCCTGAGATACCTAAGCACCCAAGAAAAGCTGAACGATCGCCAAGTCAAGTGGCTGGAGTTTCTGGACCAGTTCCAGTTCAAGATTGTCCCAATCAAGGGCACTTCGAACCCCGTGGCTGATGCCCTTTCCAGGCAGCCACAAGATGCTCCCGACAAGCACGCCCCCAATCAAGACCTTCTTAGTCGCGTGCTGACCAAGACCATTGAAGAACTCCCCAAGAAAACTGAAATCAACAACCTCATGACCATCAACCAAAGTGATCAAGACCTTGCCACCTTAAGACAAGAGTACGACGCGGACCCCGAGTTTGCCGACCTAGTCAAAGACCCGGTATCTCCCTACCGGCTACACATGAGGTTGTTGAAACGAGGTGACCGTACGTGTATCCCCGTCGGTACTCTACGCCAAAGACTACTCCACGACTACCATGATGTCCCGTGCCAAGGGCACATGGGAATCAAGAAAACAACCAAGGTTATCTCTTCCAAGTACTACTGGAAGACAATGCGGAAAGACATCCAAAGATACGTACAAACATGTGATTTGTGCCAGCGGAACAAGGCTAGCACCCATTCACCTCTGGGTCACCTCAAACCCTTGGACCCCCCGAGCCAACGATGGGCAAGTGTCTCCATGGACTTTATCACGCCTCTTCCTCTGACTCCAAGAGGCCACAACGGGATTTACGTCGTTGTCGACCGCCTCTCCAAGATGATTCGCCTCGCCCCTATGAAGCCAGACTGTACGGCGCCAGTCGCAGCTCAGCTCTACCATGATCACGTCTATCGACACCACGGACTCCCAGCTGATGTTGTCTGCGACAGGGACCGCATTTTCTTCTCCAACTTCTGGCAGTCGCTCACGGAGATTCTCAAGGTCAAGATCAAGGCCTCTTCAGCGTACCACCCGCAAACCGACGGACAAACTGAGATCATGAACAAGAAGATCGAAGAAATCCTGCGCAACTTTGTCAACCATCACCAAGGCGATTGGGACCTCTTTCTGGTTGCTGCCGAAGTAGCCTACAACCGGTCGCCAAATGCTGTTACAACGTACTCCCCTTTCTTCCTGAACTACGGATTCGAACCTAAGACGGTACCAATGGACATCCTCGAAATCTCAGAGTCAAGCATGCCTGCAGTGTCTGACTGGCTAAGCGGTCTCCAACATGCTCAAGAGACTGCCATCTCAGCCATCAAGAGTGCAAATGAGGCGCGCTCGGCGTACGCAAATCGCCATCGCCGACCTTGCAAGATCGCCGTGGACGATCTGGTGCTACTAAGTACCAAACACCTTATGCCAGATGCTTTCCAAGGCGCTCGCAAGCTGATGCCCAAGTACTCAGGACCGTACCGCGTCACTGAGAGTATCAACGATGTGACGTTCCGCCTGGATCTTCCCCAAGCGGTGCTCGATCGCAAGGTTCACAACGCCTTTCATGCGAGCTTGCTGAAGCCGTACCGCGCTGATCCTTATGGCCGACTTCCTCCCGTTCCGCCTCCGGTGGCATTTCCGGACGGTTCTGTCGAGTACGAAGTCGACTCCATCATAAGGTCACGAAAGCGCCGTGGACGACTACAGTACCTGGTCAAGTGGAAAGGCTGTGACGTCAGCGAGAACTCCTGGCTGACCAAGCAAGACCTTGCGAACGCACCTGAGGTGTTGGACGCTTTCCTGCGCCGCGCGTCCTAAGGGGGGGGAGGTGTAAGGATATGCCCCTTAAGTCCCCAAGACTGGAGCCTAGAGGATAAGGACTGGGGCCTCTCCTTCCCTGTCCTTCTCAGCCAACTCCTTCCAGACGCATCAACTCCAAAGTAATCTGGGGCATGCCGCGGTGTCCGTCCGATAATCTACTACTAACGGACGGTCAGCACGGGAGCCGCGGATTGGCTAACCGACACTACCCTGACTCATCTGCCGACGGGTACAGTCTCCAACGGATCAACGGACTAACGGACCAAAAGACGAGCCACATCTCTGACGCGTCAGCAAGCCGGAACAATCTCCCCGTGGACCAATGGGAGCGACAAGACTTGCTGACCCACGGGAGATATTCGACCCGAAGACTGGCGTCTGCTTACACGCCTCTGAGGCTTTTCGGGTCGAATGGCGCGTGGGGCCAGCCGCGCGGCGCTACGAGCGCCGCACACCGTCCCCCCCCCGTTTGGGGCTTTCTGGTGGGGCGCCTTGGGGCGCACACGCCCACCCTTGCTTTGTTCTGAGAGCCCATGCTTTGTTTTGAGAGCTTTGGTGCCGTCCACCGGCACGACGGGCAATCGCATGCTTTGGGGCACCCTGGGTGCCCCCCTGGGGGTATATAATGCGTGAGTGTGGGCGCCACCGGGAGAGACCTCGGGGGAACAACCACAGACAGAGACACAAAGACCTCCTGTACCTTCGACCCCCTCGACCCTCACCGACGTCACGCCCATCCTCTTCCCCACCCCCATCACCGTCATCCCACCCGTCACCTTCCCCGCGCCCGGCATCCTCATTGGCTTGCACGGGTTGCTGACACCGGCACCAGTACGTTGAGGGCTGCCCGTGTGTGGGTGGCGCCTCACAAGCACCCGCAGCGGCAGCCACAGCGTCGCGTCGACCTCTGCCGCGCACGGCACGAGCGGGGGCGTCCCCGCCCCCCCCCCCGTGTGGGCCCACACGACCGCCGCGAGCACCGCCGGCGACCGCCGCGACCGCCGCGGCACCACCGCCACGTCGTCGAGGCGGCCGAGGCGCGCCCATGCCGGCCCGGTCAGGTCGAGGCCGACCTCCTCGGCCGCCTCGCGGGCGGCGGCGGCGGCGTCGGCTTCGCCAGCCTCGACGCGGCCGCCGGGGAAGGCCAGGTGGCCCGACCACGCGTCGCCGGGCCGGGCGGACCGCTGGATGAGGAGCACCTCGACGTCGGCGAGGCGCCACTCGGACACTGGCGGCGGTGGCGGGGGGGAGGGGGGGGAGGGCGGCCGCCGGGGGGGGGGGGGGCACCGCCCAGCGAAGCACAATCGCCACCGCCGCGCGCGGCGGTGGTGGGGGGGGGGGGTGCCCGCGGAGCGCCGCGACCGCCCGGCCGACCGCCGCGGGGAGGCCGCCCCACCGTTCGCCGCTGAGGGGGGCGTGGGGGGTGGCGGCCAGCGCCGCCGCCAGGGGGGGGGGCGCGGGTCAGGAACGCCGGGCGGCGGCGGCGGCGCCTGCGGCGGCGGCCTGGCGGCATTGGCAGTCAGGCGGGGCGGATGCAGCGGCATTGTGGCTCCACAGGCGGAGCGTGGGCGTACGGGGGAGGGGGGGGGAGAGCGGCTGGGGATAAACCGATGGGGGAGGTGGGAGTGACAGTGACGGTGGGAGGGATAGCGCGGCAGGGCCGGTGACGACCATTGGCGGGTGCGAGCGTGACGGTCGGCGACCGAATACAGCGGCCACGATCCGCACGGTGAGGTTGGCGTGACGAGGCACCTCCCATCGCGAGCCATTTCTGTCAAAGCAAAAGCGATTTGTCTCTGGTTCCCTCAAAGTATGCTCGGGCGCTCCCAAAGGCCCTGTCGGATGGTCACTGAAAGTGTGCTGGGACGGTTCCGAGTGCGCCCAACCCACCACCCAACACGTGCAGACCCACCTCTGCGAGAGAGTACCAGGGCGACGACGCCGCCAGCCCGTCGAGCGGGAGCGGGGTGGGGACCCGTGGGCGCCACCTTTCCCCCTCGCCGCCCCCCGCGCGCCGACACCACGCGGCGCGCAGCGCCGTCGCCGTCCGCCCCCGGCCCGTCCCCTCGCCCCCCCCAGCCACTGCAGAGCAGCCGACGGGGACGCCGCGTGCGGGGGGGAGGAGGGCCGGGCGCGGAAGCGCCTGCCCCCTACCTTCCCGGCGCGGGCATGCTACAGGGCAGGCGCTTCGTACCGCCACCGCCTTCCGCACTCGGCGACACCACCGCCACTCGCGTGCCTCGGGGTGCGGCGCCCGACGGCAGGAACATCGGTGCACCCCCAGTAGCAGCCGCCTGTTGCAGAGCAAGCGGGAGCGAGGAGGGCAGTCAGACGGCGGAGGACAGATGGGGAGGACACCAAACCGCATCTCGCACGGGCAAGAGACAAGAACAACGGTCAATCACGACGAGAGCAAAGCACAACGAATCAGGTTGTGGGGAGCCTCTCATGAAAAGAAGGATGTGAGGGAATGGCACAGCGCGAGGAAACATCCACGCACGTCGGTACAACCGACGCGTGCGAGACGGAGGCGGCCGGCCTGGACGGCGCCGGCAGAGCAGACCGCGCCCGCGGCGGCATCAGCGACAGCGGCAGCAGCAACAAGACATGACGCCGACGGCCAAGCGCGGCAGCGCCGGCGGCCGTAGCCCAGAGTAGGTTGCAGCGACGACGGTGCCGTCGGGCGCGCAGGCCAGTTGGCTGCGACCCGCGGCATTGGTTCATCCCTGGCTGTCTGCCGTGACAAGGGGAACAAAAAAAAAAAGAGAAGAAAACGATCGGTCTCCTCCGCATGTCCCTTCGATGCCGCGACCCAGATTCATGCTCTGGGTGGGCCAGCTGGCGCGCCTGCCGAGCCGGCGGCCAGATCGACCGGGAAGACAGCCACGGCGGCAGTCCCCCGCGCGCCTCGCGCCGCCGGTCGTGCGCATCGGCCGTGACGTGGCAGCCGTTACCGCCGGCCGCCACCGTTGCTCATGCCCGACGCGCACACCCCAACCGAAACCGTGTGCGGACACGGTATTTTTGGGTACCGACACGGTCGAGCAGGTCACCACACGCGACAAGGGGCGTGCCGCCGGCCCGGAAGGAAGCGGAGAGACGCGGGCGGCCGTCCGGCCGGCCTCCCGCCACAGATCCGGGCAGCGCGGCGCCGAGCCCAGAGTGCTCGCCTCGTTGGCCGCTGGCCCCGCTGGCAGGCGACGCAACGGCCGACCCCCTCCCCCCCAAGCCGCCACGAACACTGGTTTGGCCGCGGCCGCCGCCCGCGGCGTGCCCAGTTAGCGGGACAGCGCGAGCCGCGGCCGCCGCTGCCGCGGCGTACCACGCCAGCCCGTCGCGGCGATCGCCCCCGCCGCGGCCGCACCCCGGCAGCAACCCCACCGGCGCGGCGCGGGCCACCACGGCGTGCCTGACAGCGCCCTCCTACACCCCCCATCCGCCCCCCCCCCCCCCCGAGTCCCTTCTCCCTCCCCGCGCTGCGTGAGGCGGCGGCGGCGTCGGCGGGCGACGGCAGCTCGAGACAGTGGCGGTGGGCGCGGCGGGGCCGTCTGCGCCGTCGCGCCGCCGAGCCCTCCCCCCGCTCCCCCCCCGCAGCTGTGTAGCCCGCTGCCGCTGCTCGGTCGCGGTGTCGGTCACTGGCGCGTAGCGCGGGTGGAAGACGTACGGGGGGGGGGAGGGCGAAGGGGAGGGGGGTGAGGCGCCACGGGGGAAGACCGGCACGGCCGGCGCGCTCGCTGGCGCGAGACGCACGCGGCCGCGCCGCGGCGGGCGCGCGCACCAGCGCGGGGTGACGCGGCCGCCGCGGCCGCCGGCCGCCGCCGCGGTGTTTCTTGAATGGGCGGAACCGTCGGTGCCGCGTATACAAAGACGCTCCGCGCGCCCACCGGCGCCCGGCCCGCTGCGCACACCACTTCCCCACCGCCAAATGACGGGCGCCACACCGCGGCCGCCGTGGCCGTCGTTGTCGCACCGCCGTCGTCGTCGGCGGCTTCATCACCCCGCCGCTGGGGCCGCCCGCTTGTCATCGACGGTGGCGGCACCGTCGTTGCCGCCGCCCTCCCCTTGGACGCGCCCCCCCTCTTGCCCCTTCCGCCAGCACCTGCCCGACAGCAAAGTCCGCGGTGAGCGCTACCCCGCCAGAGAGCACCAGACGGGCGCCAACACCCACCCAAAAGTCCCACTCCCCCGCCAACGTCCGCAGCTGCCTGCCGCTAATTCTGGCGAGAAGCGCCACCCCCCCACCGCCGCCGAACGCCGCCCACCGCCAGAGCCGGCGGCGGCGAGGACCACACCCGAGCCAACGCCAGCACCTCCAGGTTGTCAACGCCGGTGGCAAACACCAGCCCCACGCCAAGCTGCGCAATGTCGACACCAACGAGTGGGCACCCACCGTCAAAACCAGCGGCAAGCGCCAGATTCATGCCAAGCAGCGCCACCTTGCCGCCGAGCAGCGACCAGCCGCCGTCAATGCCAGTGGAGAGAGCAAATCGCGCGCCAGGAAAACCGATTCCAACAGTAACGCCAAGCGCAACGCTCCCACCAGCGACAAAGACCGCCCGCCGCCAAACGCCGGCGTCGAGCGCCGCTCACCCAACGCACAGCCGCTGCCGGGCGCCAACACCAACCTCGAGCGCCACCGTCCCGCCTACGCCAGGGCCAGTCTGCGGTCAACGAAGACAGCAAACGTCGCACTCCCTGCCAGCGCCAGCAGCACACTGTTGTTAACGCCGGCAGCAAGCGCCAACCCCAAGCCAGAGCAACCGCATGCTGACAACGCCAACAACCGCTCGACCGCAATGCAAGCGGCGAAAGGCACCCCCCCGCCTACGCCAACAGCCTCACACCGCCAGTAGGGGCCGCAAGCGTAACTAGCGCGCCAATGGCCGACCCGTCGCCAAAGGAAGCAGCTGCCGGATGGACCACCCAGCTGCGAGCGCGACCCCCCCAACTAACGTCAGCAGCCACCCGCCGCCGGAACCGACGCCTAGAGCGGAACCCCCAGTCGACGCCAACAGGTGCCCGCTGTCCAAGCTAGCGGCGAGCGCCGTACCCACGCCAACCAGCGCCCCTCCGCCGTTGAACAATGGCCACCCGCTGCCATCACCGACCCCAACGTCCACCCCCCTGACATTCAGCGGCCGCCCGTCGTCACAACTGATGGCAAACTCCACTGCCGCGCCGATCAACAACACCCCTCCGCCATACAGCGGCCACCCAAAGCAAGCGACGGGCGCCATTGCCCTGCCAAGCAGCGCCACTCCGGCGCTGAACAGCGGACGCCCGCCGCCAACACGGACGCCAAGCGCGACCCGCAACCCAACGTCAGCAGCCGCCCACCTTCAACGCCAACGGCCAGCGCCGCCCATTCGTCAAACAGCAGCCGCACGGCGCCAAAACAGACGCCAAACGTCGATCCCCGCAAGAGCCTACGACTGACTACTGCCCAAGGCGGAGGCGAGCGTCGCCGCTACGCTAGCGCAAGCAGCCTAGCTGCCAACACCGGCAGCGAACGCCCCCGCCCGGCAGAACAGCGGACGCATGCTGGCAACGTCAGCTGCCGCATAACAGCAATGCCAGCAACGAGCGCCGCCCGCCGAGCAACGCCAGCAGCTACCAGCCGCAAAAGCCGGCAGAGAGCGTCAGTCCTACGCCAGAAGGCAGAACAGCGCCACCCCATCGACAAGCAATGGCGGCCCACTGCCAGTACTGACGCCAAGAGCCACCCCGGAGCCATCACCAGCGGCCAACTGCTCAAAAACAACCGACGGCAAGCCCCACCTCGACGCCATACAGTCGCCACCCGCGGACAACGCACGGAGCCGCATCCCGCGCACACCGGCAGCGAGGCCCACCCCCCCGCCAATCCCAACAGCCGCTTGCCGCCACTGCGGGCGGCGAGCGCCACCCCTCAGCCAGCGCCAGCATCCGCAAGCCGCCAACACCAGCAGTGAGAGTCACGCCAACGTCAAGTGGCAGACAAGCGTCACCCCACTGTCCAGACGGCCGTCCGACGCCAGCATCGACGCCAAGCGCAACCCCCCCGCCCACGCTCCAAGTCGCCCATTACCAGCCCCGGCAGCGAGCGTCAATCCACGGCCAACGCCAGCATCCGCCCGCCGCCAACAGCGACGCCAAACGCCACTTCCCCTCCATCGCCAGCAGCAACCTACCGCCATAACTCTGGGCAGGCAGCACACCCCCCCCCAACGCCAGCGGCCATCCGGGGCCACTGCCGGCGGCGAGCGTCACTCGCACAGCAAAAGCGGCAGCCCACCGTCGACGCCAGCAGCTACCTCCCGCCAAAGCCCGCAGCGAGCGCCACCCCCCACCAGCGCCAGGAGCCGCCTGCCACGATCGCCGGCAGCGAGCGCCGCATGCCAGCAAAACAGCAACCGGCTGGCGCCAACACCGACAGTCGGCGCCACCCCCCCACCACCGCCAGTAGCCGCCGCCCGCCGCGGACGCGAGCGGCAAGGGTCACCCCGCGCCAGCTCCAAAAGTCCTCCACTGGCGACGCCGGCAGGAAGCACCAACCAAGCGCAACCGCTAGGAGGCGCCCATCGGTCAAACTGGAGGCAAGCGTCATCCCAACGTCAAACATCGGCCGCCCGCCGCAACGCCAGCACTCGCCCGCCGAAAATACCGGCAGCAAGCGCCACCTCTCCGCCAACGCAACCAAGAGGGCGGACGCAAACAATGGCACCCAGTGCCACCCAGCAGACGCCGCCATCAACTAACGGCCACCGACAAGGACACCGAGGGCAACCGATCAGCCGACGTTACGAGCCGCCCGCTGCAACCAGAAACGTCGAGTGCAATGCCCAAGCCAACACCAGCTGCGGCCCGCCGCCTGAACCGGCGCCAAGGGTCACACCCCCGCCAACGCCAGCTGCCGCTCGCCGCCCAAACCGGCTCGCAGAGCCACCCCTCCGCCAGCGCTAGCGAGCGCTTGCAATCAGCAGCGACACCAAGCGCCACCCCCAAGATAACAACAGCACGCAGTTGTCACAAACAGTGACGCCAACCGCAAGCCCACGGCCAACGCCACCAGCTGCCCGCCGCCAACGCCGGCGGCGAGCTTCCCTCCGACAACAAACAGCGGCCGCGCGCTCACATCAGCGGCAGCCGCCCGACAGCAATGCTCGCGGCAAGCGACACACAGCAGCCAACCCCACCAGCCGCCCGCTGCCAAGCCTAGCAGCCGCCCGCCGCCGATGTTGGCGGCGAGCGCCACCTCCACGCCTATGCTGGTAGCCGCCAGCCGCCAACGCCAGCAGCGGCTCGCCGCCAAAGGCGACTGCAAACGCCAATCATCCACCCACGCCAACAGCCGCCAGCTGCCGAGCCGGTCGCTAAGCGCCACCGCACCGCCAACGCCAAAAGCTCCCCGATGCCAATGTGAACAACAAGCGCCACCGCCCCGTCAACGCTCGCAGCCGCCTGCTACCAACGCTGGTGGCGAGCGCCCCCCACCAGTCGAACAGCAGCCACTGGGGGCAAACATCGCGGTCAAGGGCCATCGCACCGCCATCGCCAGCGGGCGCTTGCCGTCATCACCGACGACAAGCGCAACCCCCCAGCAGCAAGCGTCACCCCCGCGCCAAGCAGCGGCCACCCGCGGCTCACGCGAGCAGCTGCACGCCGTCAAAGCTCGCGGCAAGCGCCACCCCGCCGTCACCACCAGCCGCAAGTCACCCCCAACGCCAGCAGCGAGCGCCACCCCCCCGTCAACGCCAGCGTCCGCCAGCCGCCAACACAGCAGCCAAGCACGACAGCCCCACCAACGCCAGCAGCCGTCTGCAGCCGACGCCGGCGTCAAACGTCACCACCGCGCGGGCGCGAGAGGGCGCCCACTGCCACCGCCGGCCCCAGGCGGCGCCGACCCGCCAAACAGCGACTGCCCGCTCACAACGCGAGGAGCTGCCCACCGCCAACGCCGGCGCCAACCGTCAGTATCCCACCAATGGTAGCAGCCTCCTGGAGCAGACGTCGGCACCAAACGCCAGCTTCACACAATTGAGAGCAGCCGTCCGCCGCCAACAGCGACGACAAGCGTCACCCCCAAATCAACGCACGCAGCCGCCGCCCGCTACAGCCGGCGGCAAGCGCTGCGCGTTTGCCAAACAGTGGCCGTCCGCTCCAAACCCCAGCAGCAGTCCCAACAGAGCAGGTGGCGGCAAGCTTCATCCACCACCAACGCGAGCAGCCGCCTGTCGGCGGCAAGCGTGACTCCCGCGCCAATCAGGGGCCGAGTGCTGAGAACGCCAGCAGCCGCCTTCCGACAACGCCGACGGCGAGCGTCACCCCCGTGGCCACCTGCCACCAACGGCGGCGTCGAGCGCACGCTCCAGGCAAAGGGCAGCGGCCACTCCTTGGCGATAGCGACGGCAAGCGCCTCCTCCAAGCCAACTCCATCAGCCGCCAGTCGCCAGAGCCGAAAGGGAGCGCCACCCGCTTGCCAAAACAGCGGCCACCCGCTGCCATGCGACGACCAGCGGCCGTCAAAACTGTCGAGTCGGCGACAAGCGCCACACCGCCGCCGCCAGCCGGCAACGCCGCCAAGAAGAGCCAACCTTCCGCCAACGCGAGCAGCCGCCCGCCACCAACAGCGACGCCGAGCGAAACCGCCCTGCGAGCTCCAGAAGGCCCTCGCCACCCATGCAGGCGGCAAGCGTCACCCCCGCCCCAAGCAGCATTCACGCGCTGAAAACGCCTCCACGTGCCCGGCGAGAGCCCGTGCCGGGCGCTACCCCGCCAAAGAGCATCAGACGGGCACTCACGCAGACTCGATCAACCACCTCCTCGCCAACCCAAGCTGGTGCCTGCTGCCAAACGTGACGGCAAGAGCCGCCCCCCCGCCGATGACAGCAGCCACCCGTCGCCAGAGCCGGCGAACAGAGAAACACCCCTGCTGACGCCAGCACGAGCAGGTCATCCAAGCCTGCGGCGACCGCCAGCCCCACGCCAAACAGCGCAACTCCGACAGCAAGAAAGTGGCCACACGACGTCACAAGCCGACAGCGAGCACCGACTCAAATGCCACACAGTGCATCCCTGCCGCTGAGAAGCGGCCACGCTCCGCCAATGCCAGTGGCAAGACGAGCGAGCCCGACACCAACCAGGGTCAATCTGACGCCACTCCGCGGCCACCCGCAGCCAGCACCAACGCCAATCCCCGCCCTCCTGCCGACACCAGCAGCCGCGCGCCGCAAATGCCGGCGGCAGCGGCTACCCCATCAGGACGGTCAGCAGCCACGCGCCACCAAAGCCGGCGAAGAAAGCCACATCCGCGTGAGCGCCAACAGCCGCCCGCCGGCAAAGTCAGCGGCGAGCGCGACCAACTCGACGAAAATCAACCACGCCGCGCCAACAGGGACGGCAAGCGCCTGACCCAGCAAGCGCCAGCAGCCGCGCGCCGCCACCGCTACCGCATCAGGACGGCCAGCAGCCGCTCGCTGCCAACGCCGGCGAAGAAAGCCACATCCGCGCGAGCGCCAACAGCCGCCCGCCGGCAACGCCGGTGGCGAGCGCAACTAAATTGACCAAAAGCAACCACGCAGAGCCAGCAGGGACGGCAGGCGCCACACTTAGCCAGCGCCAGCAGCCGCGTGCCGCCACCGCTGACAGGAAGTGCTGCCCCCATGCCGACGCCAGCAGCGGCCTGCTGCCAACGCCGGCGGCAGGCGGCGCCTACCCGCCAAACAGGGGCCACCCACTGCCAACGCCAGCACGCGCCCAAAGACTGATGTAGCGGCGATCGTCACCTCCTCACCGACGCGAGCAGAGGCCCGCTGCAAATGCGAGCGGCAGCACGACAGCAAAGCCGGCGGAAGTTGCCCACCTCCCAACGCCGGCGGCAAACGGCACCTCCGCACGAACGAAAGCAACCACCCGCCGAAACCGACTGCGGCAAGCGTCAACCCCACGTGAAACAGCGGCCGCCCGCTGAAACAGCCAACAGCCACCGCAGGAAAGAGCCAGTAGCGAGCGCAACCCCACCGCCAACGCCAGCAGCCACCCGCCGAAAACGTGGGCGACGAGCGTGGCCCCGACGGCCAACAGTGGCCACCCGGCCGCCGCCTTCAGGTGGCGGCCCGCCCGCGTCCGCCGCGACGCGGCCAGCGGCCTACGCAACGAGGCCGCCGGTCGCCGCCCAGTCGCCGCTCAGAGTGGTGGCCGCTGCTGCCGCCGAGCCAGGACCTCCGTCCGGCGCGCATGTCGGCACCGTGCGTAGCCATGCCGCCGGTGTGGGGCGCAGTGGCGGCGGCGGCGATGACCGTGGGGAGGGTGGCGGGAGGAGGACAGCCCCTGTCGCCAAGCACTACTCCCCCACCGCCCATGGACCTGCTACCGTCGCCCTCGACGCCTCCCGCCGACAGCAGTCCTGCCGCGACCGGCACACCGCCAGCCGCCGACGCGATCGCGACGCCGACGGCCGGCTCCGCCATCCCTGCCCAGTCGCCGCCGCGCCCCACCCCACTGCTGCCGTGGGGAAGGCCGACGGCACTCTTGGTGGCGGCGAGGGGGCCGACGGGGGGAAAGACCCGCACCCCGTCAGGCCACACTCCTCCGTCACTCCCACTTCCGCCGACGCCCGCCCCACCCGCCGCCACCAAGACGGCCTGCGCGACCGGCGCGCCGGCGGCCACCACAGTCATCGACACTCCGCCAGGCGTCGCCGACACCGCGGCCGTGTCGCCGCAGCCGCCCGCACTCGGCGCACCGCCGTCCAAGAACACCGCGGTCGCCGACGCCGCGCCGTTGATGCCAGTCGTCCCGGCGGCGGCGTGGGAGGCGGCGGCCACGTCGCTGCCGGGCATGGGGGGGCCGGCGGAGGGGGATCGCTTCCCGTCGTCGAGCCACCCTTCCGCCGCACTAAGCACCGCCACTCGCACCCCCCCGCCTGCGTCCCGTCGCTGCCGACTGGTCCACCGCGGCCGACGAGACGCCTCTCGCGCCCGCCACCGCGTCTCCACTCGTGGACGTCACCAGCACCGCGGCACCGCCACAGCTCGCCGCACGGGCGGCGGCGCTGGTGGCAGCAGTGGTGCCGCCGGTGGCTGCGAGAAGAGTGACAAGGGAGGACCACCCCCCGCCACCCAGCACCATCCCTACCGCGCCCACGACACCGCTGCCGTCGCCCCCGACATCCCCGACCGACCGCCAGCCCGCCACAGCTGGATCGCCACCGGCCGCCTTCCCAGCCGCGCCGCCGGCGGCCGCTGCCGTCGGCGCCACTCCGCCAGCAGCGGCCGTCGCCTCCCCGCAGGCATGGGGGTAGATGGCGCAGCGCTTGGCGGCGGCGAGGGGGTCGACGGGGGAGAATCGCCCAAACCCGTCCAGGCGCCCTCCCCCACTCCCCCATCCGCCGCTCATGCCACCGCCGCCAGCCGCCACAGAGCCGACCTGCGTGGCCGCCGCGCCGTTGCCCGCCACAGCTGCGACGCCGCCGCCCGCCGTCGCCGCCCCCGCCGCCGCGTGGCCGCCACTTGCCGACCTGGTGGTGGCGTGGGCGGTCGCACGGACGGCCTTGACAGTCGTGACGGCGCCGGCAGCGGGGGATCGCACCCCAGTGCCAAGAGCCGCCTCCCCACTGCCGACATCAACGCGGACTCTGGCGAGTCGGGGGATGGCGAAGAGTCTGACGGGGGGGGATGTCACCCCCACGTCCAACGTCTCACCCCTGGCCACCACCCCGGCACGCGCGGCCGGCTCCTCGCCGACCACCACCGCGGTCGCGCCGCGGCCAGTCGTCGCTACCGCCGCAGCCACGGCGTAGCCACGCTTGGCCACGGACGCCGTCCCGCCGGCGCCGGCCACCAAGACGACGCCAGGCGTGACGGCGCCGTGGGGCGCGGTGGGGGCAGAGCTGGCGGTGGCGAGGCGGGCCACAACGCGGGATCGCCCCGCCACGCGGGCAGCATCCCCCAACGACGCCACCACCGCCCACAACGCCCCGACCCGCCACCGCCAAGCCGCCCACTACGAAGGGCACAGCGCCAGCCGCCAGCACCGCCGCGCCGTGGTCACCCGTCGCCGCCGTCACCGCCGCGCCTCCGCCAAGCACGTCCGCCGTTGCCGCCGCTGCGTGTCCGCGCGCCGTCACCTGGACAGCCGCGGTGACGCCGGCCATGCCCTCCGACACCGCCGCCGTGACGACACCCGCCACGTCGTCCGACGCCGTCGCCTTGTCCACGTACATTAGCTCGGTCACGGCGGTGGCGACGGCAAGCGCCACCCCATCGCCAATGCCAGCAGTCACGCGCTGCCCTCGCCAGCAGCGAGCGCAACGTCCTCACCATCGCGTGCAGCCCCCCGCCGCCAGCACCGACGAACAGCGCCACCCCCCCAGCCAACGGCAGCAGCCACCCGACCCCACCAGCAAAGTTGAGCACCACCTCCCAGGCAGAGCCATCAGCCACCTGCCTACGGCGTCAACGGTCACACTCACCCGAAGCAGCGGTGGCGTGCTGACAACGCCACGAGCCGCCTGACGGGAACTCGAGCCGCGAGCGCCGCCGGCCGACCGCCGCCAGCGGCCGCCCGCCGCCAGCGCTGCCATTGGAAGCACAGCCCACACACAAGACAGCAGCCTCCCGGTGGCATCGCCAAGTGAGGCGCGTCAACACAGCTGGCGGCGCGTGGGATGCCCCCGCTGCCGCCACCAGCCACCCGCCGCCAACGACGGCAGCAACAGCCACCCACTCGCACGCCGTCCCCAGCAGCGCTAGCGGCCAGAGCCGGCGGTGCCGGCCACCTTACACAAACGGCAAAAAAGAGGGTGCCCGCCGTCAACGCTCAATACAAGCGCCGCACCCCCCACCAGCGCCTGCAGGTGCCCACCGCCAATGCCGGCGGCGAGCGCCGCCCCCCTGCCAAGCAAACACCTCCGAGCGACAGCACCGACACCACGCGCAACCGCTCAGCCACCGCACACAGCCGGCCGCCGCCGCAGCCGGCGGCGAGAAGCGCCGACCCCCGCCAACGACAGCAGACGGGCGCCATCAGCGCAGGCAGTGACCGCCACTTCCCAGTCTCGGAGGAGCCGCCCGCCGCCAACGCCGGCGGCGAGTGCGACGCACCCGTCAAGCAGCGACTGCTCGCCACCAACGCCAGAAGCCGCCCACCGCCGCCGCCGCGTCGCCAACAGTGGGACCGCTCGACGACCGTCAAGCGTCACCCCCCAACCAACGGCGCGCGGCACAAGAAAGCAGCTCCGGTAACGTGTGCCCGCGGTGCCTGCCTTGCCAGTTCGGGTCCACTTGGCCATGAACTGCAAAAAGCCGGCGCGCCGCCATGGTGACGCGCGCCGCCAAAGCCGGCAGTGGTGGCCACTCGCCCACCGCCGTCACTGCCATCTACTGCCGTCACAAGACGACGCCGGTGGCGACGCACCGCCAGTCCAACGGCACCCGCCAACGTTGCCACCGTTGGGCACCTCCCGTGTATATCTTGACGCCGCCGCTCACCATCTCATGCTCAAGCAAAACACCGCCGCCGTGTCAACGGGGCGGCGCTCCCCGCCACCACCCGCAGTGCGCGCTGCCCCTCTGCCTGTCAGACGGCCGCGGCCTCCCGCCGGGGTCCCCACCGCCCACCCCCCAAAGAATACTGGCGGCGCCCGACAGCACCGCCCGCCACCAAGGTCAACAACAGGGCGGCGGCCCAACGGTTACGCCCCGCTGCCAACTGCCGTCCACACGGGCGGCAGGCGCGCGGGCGGAGCCGCCACAACGCGACGCCGCGCGCACCATCAAAGCCGGCCGACGGCGACACCACACCGCCCTCGCACCGCCGCCGCGCAGCCGCCGCCGCCACTAGGGAGCGCCAACGCCGCGACCGCCCGCGGCAGGGGCGGCCACCGCCGTCGCCGGGACGAGCCACGGACGCGCACCGTGGCCGCCGCGGCGCTCACCGCCAACGCGGGTGGCGACGGGTGGCGCTCCCCCCCTGCACAAGCAATAGCCATCGGGGTCTCCCGCGGCAACAGCTCCCCCCGCCGTGTCTTGCCGCCGTGGACGTCCGTCAACACCTCAAGCAGGCGCCGGCGGCAAACCAAGGATGAGACGGGGGGGACGTCGGCAGCGGCGGATAGCGTATCAGTCGTAGCGGGTGGGTACAGTGGTCAACGGCCGGGAGGCGCAAGCAATCGACGGCACAGCTCACAGCGACTGCAAACTGAAAAGGGAAAGATCACAAACCGACAAGGCACACACAGCCACGACCAGCAAAGAGGACGGTAAAGTCAGCAGCACAGACACGGGATTACGCTCTACGGTCGCAACGCCCGTCCCAAAGGAGATCGAGCACCCCACCCAAAACAGTACCCGCCATTGCAGAGTCAAAGCGCGGCGACGCCGCCGCTAGCGCGTGGGGCGGGAGAGGGGGCGAGCGCGTGAGAGCTAGCCCCCCTGCGCCGCCCCGTGCGCCGCTACCGCGCGGCGAGCGGCGCGGACGCCGTCCACCCTAGCCCGTCCTCTCGCCCTCTCCCAACCATAGCGGAACAGCAGCGGGCGGGGGGTGGAGCGAGATTGGAAATGGTGGTCCGCGAAAAGACCTCGGACCGGTGGCAGGGACTCACCAAAACGTCTCTCACGGGCGGCGGGGGGGGGACATAACAAGCACACGTCAACAAAGACCAGAACAAAGAGCAACGATCAAAAAGTTGGCAAGCACAGCCAAAAGGAGCCCTACCATTGCGATGGGGGGAAGCACCACACGAGAAGGACACACCCGCGCCGGTACAGCCAGCGCGTACAAGACGGGCGCTGCCGGTCGCGGTGGCACCGCCAAGGACGACAACGGCGGTGGCGGCAGCATCCGCGACCGACGCAGCGGCATCCACACGCAACGCCGTCGGCGACGGGCGGCACCGCCGGTGACAGCGGCCCAGACCGGTGGCGGCGACGGCAGTGCCATCGGGCGCCACGACGGGCGGCCGCAGCGACCACGGCCGGGTGGCCGACAGCCGATAACAGCCGGTCGGTGGAAACCGCGCCCGCCGACGCGGGCGGGGGGGAGGGGGGTACATATAGACGGAGCAGCCAGCAGGCGGGGCCGTAGAAGAGCGCCACAGCGTGCAGCGGCGGGCCGTCGGGGAATGAGCCCGCCGGCGCGCGCGGCGGGGTGCGTGTGCCCGCACGCTTGCGCGGGGAGCGCGGGGGCGGCGCGGTGCCCCGCGGCGACGGGAGCCGCGCGGCCGGCGGCAGACGGTTGGGTATCGCGTCGACGCGCCGCGCGGCGCGCGGTCGCGGCGGCGCGGCGCGGATGGCGGGAGCGCCCGCCGGCGGCCGCCCGCCCGCGCCGCCCGCGGCGCGCGTGCGGCTGCCGCCCGTGGTCGGCGCGCGGGCGCCCGCCACGGCCGCCGCGAGCGCCAGACGACGGCGGCGGCCGCGATGGACCGCCGCGGCGGGGGGGGGGGGACGCCGCGCGTGCTGTGGGGCTGCCGCCGGGGGGTGGCGGCGCGCCGGTGGTTCCCGCCGCTTGCGGGAGCGTGCGCCGGCCTGGTGCGGCGTGCGGGGTGGGGCGGGCACGGCTGCTTGCAAAAACAAAAAAAGACAGAGAAAACGAACACAAACGGTCGGCCACCCACGGTCACGGCGTGCACCCCGCCGCGACGGGTCGGCGGGGCACGGGGGCGGCGTGTCGGATTTTTTTTTTATTGCGTGGGTGGCGCCAGGCCGCTGGCGGCGGCGGCCGCCGACCGGCAAGGCCACGACGGCCGCGGCGCGCCGCGCGCCGCGCCGCCCGCGTGCACAGCACCCCGTTTCGAAACTAGCGGGGTAAAAGAATACATGATTTTCTCAAATATACCACCATAGGATTGTGTTACGACGCTTTTTCCTCTTCACACGATAGATTCCACTTCATCACCGGTACCACACGCAGTCGCCGGTTGGTGGTCAGCACATTGAGTCGCACTCAATAATTGGCACCCCTCATTTCGTGAGAATCGAGAATGCAGCGGTGCAAGTGGTCGCTTGCACGTCTCTCCCCACCTTGGGTCGTCCCAGTGCAAGCCGACCGCCCCGAATCCTCCCCCATCCCGCCCTTGCCATCCTGCCCCCCCGCCTCCCACCCCCTCTCGTGCGCCTCTCCACTGCCTTTCCCTCGCCTGCTCGCCACGGGCTCTGTCCCACCACTCCCACCCTTCTACTTCACCCCTCCCTCTGCTTTGTGCGCTGCACTGTCCGTCCCGCCTGGACGCGTGCGGCGGGATCGAAGGCAGCGGTGCATGACGTGGGCCGTTCACTTGGCGAGGCCACTCTTGGCGGTAAGCTGGGGTGGGACGGAGGGGGAGTGGGAGAGGGGAAGGAGGCAGGATGGGGCAAGGGCCAGGAGGGAAGGTGCAGGGACGGGCGAGGTGTACTATCCTCTCGCGGCTCACCACCGCCGGTGTCTCTGCCGCCACTGTCGCCATCGTCTCCGCCTCTGTTTCCGTTGCCGCTACTTGCACCGTCGCCGCGAGCCCACTCCGCGTCTCTGTGGAGAGCGGCTCCCCGTGTGGGGGCGCCTGCAGACATTCGACGCGGCCATGATACTGACGCCTACTTCGAGCCTTGCGTGTCTTATGGGTCCTGCGGGCCCACTTTCCCTGTCTCTTCTCCTCTTCACACCCCTCCCTGTCCCGCGCCCTCCCCATCCCACCCTTCTCACCCCCTCCCTTTCCCCTCCTCCCCCTCTTTTGACCCCGCCGCACCTCATTCTTCACACTACCCTCTCACCCACCTCGGCGCGTACCCCGCGCTCACTTCCGCCCTTCCCCATTCCCTTGTCTCGGGCACCGTCTACGTGCCACCGCTGCCGCCTCCCTCTGGCCGACCTCTGGGTTGTGGGTCATTGTCGACCCGCAAAAGGGGATTGATTGTCCCGCGCAAGTGCACCCGCAAGGCGGCGGTGGTGGTCTTCACCTGCAGCGGCGGCCGCAGAGACATCGGTGGCGGCTGCGGCAGTGGCGGCGGCAGCGGCTGTGGCGGCGTGCCCGACTGGTCTGCAGCCCACGCCGCGAGAGGTGCGTGGGCCCAGGTCTCCTCGCGGACGCTAGCGGAAGGGGTAGGACAGCGAGGGGGTAATGCCGCGGGAGGGGCGGGCGGCCATCGGGGGGGGAGAGGGTGGGCGCTCGGTGTAACGGTCGCCGCACCGCCGGCGATGCGGGGTGTGCGTACTTGCTCATGCTGCGAGCATCCTCTGTGCTGAGATGCTGTGATGACACTGACTGACCTTGTCCGTCCCTCTCGCGTCGCTTGGATGTATGCTCGCTCCATCTTGGTCTCGCTGCTGTTGTCACCTTGCCGTGTTCGTCTGCTTCCACTTTCTTTTGTTGCACCAGATGTGCTTGGCGGTCGGGGAGGGCAGGGCGATGCTGCAGATAGCAATAAAGCACATCTTGCACGAAAAAACCATGAAAGACGTTTGAGACACAGGATCCGAAGTGTACTTGCGTGCATGTACCCGCATTGTCCATGCCAAACAGTATTCTTCATGCATAGTCACGACTACCCACTCACGACACATGCTCAGCTTTAAATTCTAGATCACAAACGTCTACACAGAAGAAGTGTGCTTTCCACTCAAGGAATAGACTTTCGGGAATATGTATTTGGCTACCCCGTCGGGTAAACTTCTGGGGCGCTGTGTGGTGCCCGCCCCTGCCGGCCGCCGCCCGTGCTCGGTTGGGCCGCGCGCCCCTTCCAGGTGCCCCGCGTGGGCGGACCGGGTGCGGGTGGGCGCTTACGTACGGTCCAGCAGATCCCCCCCGCGAGACAACGGCCGGTCTGGGCGTGTGGCGGGGCAGGCCGCCGACCCGACGTGGCCGGCCGGCCACGCCGCCGGCCGCCCAACCCCGGTTCCCGCCACAGATCCCGGGCGCGCGGCGCGCGGCGCAGCGCGCACGCTCCGGTGCCTTCCGGCACCCACCGGGCAGGCGTCGAGGCGGCCAACCCCCCCCCCCCCCCCCCCTCCCCCCTCCAAAAAAAAAAGAAAAAAAAACAGCCGGCCCTGGTGTGGGTGGCGGCCGCCGCCGGCCACGCCAGCCGGCCGGCGCGACGCCGCGCGCCGTGGCGGCCGCCGCGGCCGCCGCCCACGCCGCCGCGTCGCTTGCCGCCACGCGCGCGCGCGCGGCGGCGCGCCACCAAACCCCCCCCCCGCACCCGCGGCGTGGCGGCCACGGCGGGCCACCCACGATTTCCCCCCCCCCCCCCCCCCCCCCCACCCCCGACCGCCAACCGCTTCCCGCCTCTGCCCAGCGTAGCGCGCGGTCGCGCGGGGCGGGGACGGCCGCCACGGCCGGCGGGCGCCGACGGCGGCGGTTTGAACGTGGGCAACCGCCGCCGCGCGTGGCGGGAGAGTAGGCGGCGAGCGCGGCGAGGGGCACTCCCGCCGCCGCGCGGTGCGGGTCCCACCCCGATCACCCCAAACGCGGCGTCCACCGCCGTTGTGGCGACCGCGGGCGCATGGCGGCAGCCGCCGCGCCGCCGCCGCCGCGGCGCCGCCCCGCGCCGCCGTGGCACCGCCCCGTCCCCACCCCGTGGCCGCGGCGCGCGGCGGCCGCGGGCGCGTCGCGCCACGGCGCGGGGCCCCGCCGTGAGCGGCGCCCGCCCACCGCCCGCGCCCGCCCTCTGCGCGGCCGCGGCCGCGCGCACCTCCCCCCTCCCATGCCCCCGCTCGGCCGCTCCCGCCATTGGCCGCCCATTTCCCCGCCCCCCCGCGCGGCCCGACGCTCCCGCCCGCGGGTCTGCCACCCCACCCCCGCCACGCCGCGTCGCGTGGCGGGCTGCCGCGGGCGGTGGCGACGTTTTCCCTCCTCCACCCCCTCCCCATCCCCCCCCCCCCCCCCTTTCTTTCTCCCGCGCTTTCGCTTTCGCGGTGGGTACGCCGTCGCGGCGGGCCGTTTCATTTTTTTGGTGTACGACGCGGCAGTGCGGCGTCGGTTGTTGGCGGGAACTTCTCTCCGCGACGCCCCCTGCCGTCTGCCGTTTGGTGGTGTGAGGGATGTATTGGCGGCGGCGGCGGCGGTGGCGGCGGTGCGGGCACGGTGCCCAGTCGGCCGCGCGTGAAAGCGAAAGAGTCGGGTGGGGGGCAGTGGTATAAATTGCCGCCCCGCTTGCTCGCCGCCGCCCGCGCCGCCGCGTGCTCCTTTCCCCCGCCGCGACATGGTGGGCGCTGCGCCTCGGGCGCCGCGGTGGTCGTTGCCGCACCGCCACCATTGTCGGCGGCACCACCACCCTGCCGCTGCGGCTGCCTGCCTGTTGTTGACGGCGCCCGCCGCTCGTCGCTGCCGCCGCCCCCCTACTGGTGCCCTTTCCCCTCTACCCCCTCCCCCCTTTTCCCTGTCCCTCTTGTGGCTGTGGCTGCTGACCTGCCCACTCATGAGACGGGCTTCACCCCGTTTTCTCCGTCATGGCGATGGCGCAACCGCCTCCGTCGTCACCCCGATTGCTGCCGCGGCCGGCCGCGGCGGTGCGCCGTCGCGGACGCATCGTCACGCCGCCGCTGGTGGTCTGTGCCACCCCACCCCGCGCCGTCTTTGGGTTTGCCCCCCCCTTTTTGCCGTCGTTGGTGCCGTCCATTATTGGGGTCGTCCCCCATTCCCGTGGCGGTCGTCACTCCCGTCTTGACGCGCCGAGCCCGCCGCCGTCACCCGCCGCCTTTCCCGTCGTCGAGAACCTTCACGTCGTCCCTGCGGCTGTTCCGCCGGCGTTGCTGCTGATTCCTACGTTCCACGTCGTCCAGTCGCACTGCCGGCCGTGGCCGCCCTCCGTCTCGCGCCTGTGGGCGTCTTCCCTTCTCACCGCTGCTACTCCCATCCTGCCGGCAAGACCCCCCCCCGCCCGTGACGCCGTGCAGCCGCCGTCGCCTTGCACCAGTCGTCAACCGTCACCGACGTCGGCGCACTTCTCCCGTCGCTGTCGCCGCCCCTTCCCTGTTGGTGCGGCCACCTGCCCGGGATGTCAAGCCCCTCCCCCCCCCCCCGTCACTGCCGACTTTGCTCTCCCAAGGCGGGTCCCCGCATCATCATCGCCGGATCGTCGTCGATGGCGCATCCGCCGTTGCTGCTGCCCGCCTCTGCGGTTGTGGTCGCTCGCGAGCGGCTCTGGAGGTTGTAGCCCCCCCCATTGGGGACGGTGCGCCTGCGTGTCGGCGGGAGGTTGGCGTTGACTCTGTCAGCGTACAAGCGTCGGTGCCTCTCGTGCCCGTCGCTGCCGTGTCGATGCGTCAGCCGTCGTCGTCTCGTCGCGTCGCCGCCTCCGTCGTGCCGATCGTCCCGCTGTTGTTGCCGGCACCAACCCGTTGCTGTATCGCTGTCGCCTGGCGCCGCCCCGGTCTGATTTTGCCGCTCTCTTCCCCGCTGCCGCCACCCTGGCAGCGTTCCATCGTCCCCCCCTACGTTGCCGCCCAGAGTCAGGCGTCCGCGATGCCCTCCCGTCGAGGCGGTCTTGGCGGCCTCTCCTCTTTGTCGCCGCCGCCATCCCGTCAAGGCTGTCCCCCGCCGCCGCCACCGCCGGCCTCGCTGGCCCTGCTGCCGTTGCCGTCACCCCCCCCCGTTATCATGCCATCCCCCGTTGCCCCCTCTTCCTCTTTGCGGTCTTCCCGTCGAGGCGGTCCTTCGTCCGTCGTTGCCGCTGCCACCCCCCTCGTTGTAGCTGGCCCCCCCCTCCTCCCCCCCGCGTCTACTCCACCTCCCTGCAGTCGGTGCCGCGCTGCCCTCGTCGTCGGCGCCAGTGGTGAAACTCCCGCCCCATCGGCACCTCCGCTGTACAGCTGTTCGCGCACCACCCCGCGCTCTTGCTGCCCCGCCGCTGTCGTGCCCGCCCCCCTGCTTTCGGTGCCGTGTCTATGGCGTTGGCCCCCCTTTCTTCCCCCTCTGTTTGTAGCCGCTTCCTTGACACTGACGGCGCCACTGCGGACGCTGCATACCCCCCGGTGAACCCTGTGGCCGTGTCGTTGACGCCACGACCCCTCCGACGGCGTCATAATTTCTGTCTGTGGACGCCCCGCCGACGGCACTGATGCCGTGCGCTTCCGGCGCCACTACGGCGACGATCGCGGCGCCCCCGCCCGCTTTTGGCGTCGCCTCTGGCGGTGGCGGCCCCCTGCCCGGGATCGATGCTGCCAGCCTGCCCCTGTATCGACTCCCTCTTTCCGTCGGCCATGCCTCCCACCGCAGGGGACGGCGCCCTTCTGCGTCGTCGAAGATGCGCTAGCCTGAGGCGCAGTGAATGCAGAGGGTCAACTGCGATGTCGTCCGCCAGCACCGACGGCCGCCGCTGCCGACGACGTCTCTGCTGGTCGCGGCCGCTATCGCTGCCGCTGCCGCACCCGCTGTTCCTGCCAACGCCGCGGCGTCGGTCACTGCCGGCCGTGTGTCATCTGTCCTTGCGGACGCCGAGGCGCCTGTCCCTGCAGCGGCCGCTGCCGCTCTCGCGGCCGCCGTTGTTGCCGCTCTTGCTGCCGCTGCTGTGGCAGCTGCTCGCTTCTGCTTCCGCGACGTCTGTCCCTGCCGCCGACAAGGCCAGCGCCAACGGCGTTATCGATCCCAACGTAGCCGAGTACTTCTCGGTCGCCGGCGGCGGCGCTGTCGCGGCCACCGCCGCTGCTTCGGCCGCTGCCGCTGCCGTTGCCGCGGTTGGGGCCCCTGCTGGTGACGCGCTCGCGACCACCTCCGTTGCCCGCTGTCACTGCCGCCGCAGCGGCTGCTGTCGCTGCTGCCACCGCGGCTGCTGTCGCAGCCGCCGCCGCGGCATCTGCCACTGCCGCTGCCGCTGCTGCTGTCGCGACCGCCGTCGCGATGAGCCGCTGCTGTCGCGATCGTCTCTGCGATGCGCCGCTGCTGTCGCGACTGCCGCGGCTGCCGCTGCCGCGGCCACAGCAGCGCGCACTGTCGCTCCCGCCGACACGGTGTCCGTCGCTGTCGCTGTTGGGAATGGAGGGTCTCCTGCGCGAATGACTGTGTTTTTTTGTGCGCCTGCCGCTATCGCGGCCGCCGCCGCTGCCGTTTTTGGTGCTGTCGCCGTGGCGTGCGTTGCCGCTGCTGCCTTTGCCGCTTTCAACGCGGCTGCAGTACTTGCTGCCGCGTCCGCTGCCACTTTCGCTTCCGCCGCCGCTACTGCTAGTTTCGCTGCCGCTTCTGATTCCGCAGCCGCCGCTGCCGTTATCGCTGCCGCCGCCACGGCTTTTGTGCCGCAACCGATACCGCGGCGTCTGCCGCGGCGTCTGCCGCGGCCTGTGCCGCGACCGCTGCCGCGGCCTCGACCGCGGCCGTTGCTTCGGCCTCTGCCATGGTCGCTGCCGCGGCCTTTATGGTAGCAATTACATTGGGGACGGTCGCCTCCGCCGTCGATGAGGGAGGCCACAATTGCTGCCGCTGCCGCCCTCGCCGACGTCGCCACTGCCGCTGTCGCTTCCGCCACCACGGCTGCTGTCCCTTCCGCCGCCGCGGCTGCTGTCGCTTCCGCTGCCACGGCATCCACCGCTGCCACCGCCTCTACCGCTGGTGCTTTCCCAGCCTCTGCCGCTGTTGCTGGCGCCGCCGCGGTCTCTGTCGCGATCCTCACCGCGGCCGCTGTCGCCATTTCTTTCGCGGCCGCTGTCACGGCAAGGGCCATCGGTCATGTTGTCGCCATCGCCCCCGTCGTTGCAGCTGTTGCAGATGTCACAGATGCGGCTGTTGCTGCCGCCGCCGCGGCGCCTCTCGCTGGCGCTGGCGGTCCGACTGTTGCTGCCATATCGCTGCCGCTGCGACTGCCGTTCTCACGGTGTCTGCCGCTGCCTCTGCCTCTGCCAACTTTGCGGACGCGTCCGCTGCGACTGCCTCTGTCGATGCCGGAGCCGCAGCCGCTGTGGCCGCCGCGGCGTCTGTTGCTGCGACGGCCGCTGCGGCTGTTGCTGGTGCCGCTAACATCGTGCTTGTTTTCGCTGCCGCGACCTCGGTCGCTGCCGCTGCCGCTGCCGGTTTCGTTGCCATCGCAGTTACCACTTTTGCTACTGCAGCCGCGGCCGTCGTCGCAGGCGCTGGCGCGACGTCCGTTGCTGCCGCTGTCGCGGCCGCCGCCGTTGCCGCCATCGCTGCTGTTGCCGCGGTGTCTGTCGCTGTCGCTGCCGCTTTCGCTGCCGCTGTGGTGGACGACTTGCCGGTGGGCGACTTTTGCCGCGCCTGCTGCCGCTCCTGTTGCCGCGGCCAACGTCACGCGCACCGCCGCGCGGCCACTGGCGCGGCCGCCGCTGCGGCCTCTCGCGCTGTCGCCGTCACGGTGAGCCGTTTTGGTCGATGCGATCGCAGCGGCTTTTGTCACGGCCGCCGCCGCGGCCGTTGGGACTGCCACCGCCGCGACGTCTATCGCGGCTGCTGTCGTTGTGGGCGTCGTCTGTAAAGGCCACCGCCGTGGTCTCTGTCGCAACCACCGTGGCTGCCTGTGGCGCGGAAACCATCGCAGTGGGCGGCCTCTGTCGCCGCCACTTTCCGTGCCGCTGCCTGAGCCACCGCGACGGCCTCTGTCTCTGCCGCTGCCGCGGCGTCTGTTGCGTCCGCTGTCTCTGTGAGCGCCTTTTTGCTGCGAGCACTGACGCTGCCACTATCGATGCCTCTGCCGCTGCTGCTTTCGCGGCGGTGGCCGCTGCCGCTGTCGCGGCTGCCGCCAATGCGGCTGTTGCGCACGCTCCAGCTGCTCCTGTGACTGCCGATGCCGCGGCTCTTGTCGCTGCCGGAGCTACTTCCTTTGTCAGGCACCCGCCGCAGCGTCTGGCGCGCCCGTCACCGCGGCCTATGTTACTGCTGACGCCGCGGCGGCCATCGCTGCCGTCACCGCTGCTGCTGTGGCGGCGGCCGCCGCGGCATGTGTCGTTGCCGCTGCCGCTACCCCTCAGGCGGCTTTTGTCGCTGCCGCTGTTCCTGCCACCGCCGCGGTGTGCGTCGCTGCCATCGCGACGGCCTGTGGCACATTCACCGTCGTCGGAAGCAACTTTTGTGACACCCACGGCGGCGGCGTCATGTGCTTTCGCAGCCGCAGCCGCAGCTTCTGTTGTGGTCGCGTTCTCTGTTGCAGCCGTCGCCGTGGTTCTCTTTGCATCCACGGCCGCGGCCTCTGTCGGTGCCGCGGTGGCGGCAGGCGGCCTCTGTCATGCCCGCCGCGGCGCCTTCTGGCGCTGCTGGTGCTGTTGCCGTTGTTCTGGGGGCCGCCGCGACCGTTGGCGCCGCCGCGGCCGCGGCGTCTGGCGCTCGTGCTGCCACTGCCGCTGTCGCGGCCATCGCCGTTGCCGCCGCCAGTGCCGCCGCGACGGCCTCTGTGAGAGCGGCGGCCGCTACCGCTGTAGTGACCTTCGTCATGGTGGCACTGCTGCCGCGCTGGCCTGAGACGCTGTCGCCGCGGCGTCTGCCGGGACGGCCACCGCTGCCGTTTTCGCGCATGCCAGTGTCTGTCGCTGCTGTCGCCGTTACCGGTGCCTCGACCGCCGCCAAGAGGTTGCCGCTGTCACCGCAGCGGGTCGGCTTCCGTCGCAGGCGTCGTCGGGGACGGCAGTTTTTGGCGCGTCCGCGGCCGCGGCTTCCGCTGCCGTCGCTGACTTCGGTGGGTGTGGCGGCAGAAGCGTCCGTCAACACGCTCGTGGCGACATGGAACGGAGGCAGCAGGGCGGCGGGCGAGCGCGCGACGCGGAGCGGCCGACCGCTGCGGCGACGAGCGCGTCGTTGTCCATAGGCTGGGACGCCCGTGGCGGGCGCGGCGGCGCTCCCCGGCGCGGGCGGCGGCCGGCTGCCGGGAGCGACGCGCGCGTCGACACCCGCCGCCCCTGCGGTACCCGCCGGTGGGACCGCGTCGGCGCGGCATTTGCGCGCGCGTGGCGTGCGTGTGTGCCGCACACGCCGCGCGTGCTGCTGCTTTGGCCCGCCGCCACCGCGCGTAGCGTGTGCGGCACCGGCTGGCGGCGGGGAGGGGGGCGGGACGTGCGCTCACGGGTGCAGGGGCGGAGGGGGGGGAGGGTGTTGGTTGCCGCGGCCGCCGCTGACCGTTCCTTTGCGTCTCTGCTGGCAGCTGCGACGGCCGTGGCGGTGGCGTCGGCGTTGGCGGCGGCGGCGGCGGCGGTGGCGGTGGCGGTCGCACGCATGGCCGCCGCTTCGAGGCGGTCGCGCGCGTTGCGCCGCCGTCTGCAGCCACGCGCCGGTTGTCGTGGGCGGCTGCCGCCGCCCCTCCCCGCCGCTGCCACTCCCGACGGCGGCGCCTCGCGCCCGCCGGTGACGCCCCGTAGCGGTGGTGACGCCACAGCGTCTACGCGCGCGCGCCGTTACTCCCACCGCCCGTGGCATGTCCCGGCGGCCGCGACGGCCGCTGCGTCAGCGGCGGCGGCGACGGTGACGGCGGCGCCGCGACGACCACCGCCGGGCGGCGGCCTATGCTGGCCGCCGCGGCGTCGCGGCGGCCACCGCGGCGCCGCGGCGGCCACTGCGCGGCCGCCGCCGCCGCCGCAGCCGCCGCGGCACTCGTGTCGCCCGGCCCGGCGCACGCGCACTAGGACGCGTCGCGCGTCGGGCGCGCGGCGGCGGCGGTGCGCCTCACGGCCGTTGCTCGCGTGCCGCCGACGCTGACTGACGCGCGTAGCGCTCACGCCTGGCAGCGGTGACGTGGCGACGGCGGTCGTTGCTGCGACGGCGGTGCTTTCCCGCCGGTGGCTGGTGGTGGAAGACCCCCTCGTCCCCCTGTGGTGGCGCATGCTACAAGAGGAGCGAGCCGCTGCTGGCCGACTTCTGTGCGGAGCAGGTGGCGCTGCTAGGGAGCGGCCGGAGGTGGCAGTTGCGCAGGAACTGTGCATTGAGTTGGTGGCAGTTGCGCAGGAACTGTGCATTGAGTTGGTGGCATGGGGACGGGGGGGATGAGGGGGTCGAGGGGGAAATGTTCGGGCGCTGCAATGGGGGAAGGGACGCAGCGGGCGCGCACTGCCGCGGCTGGGTGCGCGACGTCCTCCCGCAGTGGCGGCCGCGGGTGTCCACCGCCGTCGAGTCGGCGGCGGCGGCGCCCGCTCGCGCATCCCCTGCACGCGGGATCCGACCATGCCGCGCTTTCCGTCGCGGCAGCCGCCGTGGCGGCGGCCGCGTCCGCCACCATGGCAACCGTGGTGCAGGGGTACTGTGGTCGACCGCCGCCGCGGTTGCCGCCGCGTAGCTGCCTGCTGTCGTCTTCGCGAGGCGTGCTTGCCTTGACGGACGTCGCCCGTTTAGTCAGCGCTCCAGGCGTTGGCGTCGTGGCGGCCGCCGGCGCGGCGTGGCAAGCGGCGAGGTCGTCAAGCGTCTCGCCTTCTGCCTCCCCAACCACGTCCTCGGCGACGGGCGGCGGCGCCCGCGGCGCGACACTGGTGGCGGCGACGACGCTGGGAATGGCGGCTGTGGCCGCCTCGCCTCGGCTGACCTGCGGGTCGGCGCCGCTCGCGGCTGGTGCAATGGCCTGGGACAGACACACGTTTTGCTGCATCCGGCGGCGCCCGCGGCGCTGCGTTGGTGGTGGCGACTGCGCTGGGGATGGCCGCCGCGGCCGCCTCGCCTCTGATCACCTGCCCGTCCGCGGCGCCCGCGGCGAATGCGGCGCGCGCAGCGGGCGGCACCGCACGCATCCGAGCCCGGAGGCGGCGCGCCCGCTCACCCCGGCTGTGCCCAGGGTGGTGCCCCGGGTGGAGTGGGGAGCGGACGCCCGCCACTGCCGGCGGGCCGAGCGCGCCTTCGAGGCAGAGGTGACGGCGGTCGGGCAGCAGGCCAAGTGCGCCCGCGTCGGGGACCACGGACAACGACCCGCGGGCGGGGCGTTGTCGTGTATGCCGTGACCTGAGGCCAGGGAAGACAAGACTTGGCTGCGGTGCCAACGGCACAGAGACGTTTGAGAGAGAAGCAGGAGGCAGCAGAAGTACGGGGATGGGCAGACCGGTCTGCGTCTGCCCCACCCGAGGCGGTGGGCGGGAGGAGGCGCGGCAGGGAACGACGGACGGCTCTTCCTCCCCCTTCCGCCCAACTCACTCACGCCATCTCCCACCCGCTGTCACCCTCCCCATCAATGAGGTACCGAACAAGAGGGGAAGGGGCGGGCGGAGGACGGCGGCGTCAACTGCCTCCGTCGCTGCTTGGTCACACGTTCCCTTCCTGAGCGCGTCGCGAAATTTCGTTGGGCCGTGAGGGGAGAGTGAGTGGGCAACGCAAGAGTCCAAGCCGGAGGCGTGCCAGCTAGCGTTTTCTCCCGCTGAGGTGCAGACAGAGCCGCCATCCAAGCGGCCGCGAAGGCCGCGCGACTGCCCGGCCACCACTACAGCCGCATCCGTGTCGAGGTACCAGTGGCGGCGCCGGTCATTGCCCAAGCAAACCTCCAGGTGGGGTGCTACGAGGAGTAGAGCGGGACGCTTGGCTACTACGTGCTCGATAAATATGCTAGCTAGCGTCCCGCTCATCACCAGCGGGGCAGCCCTCCCCAAAGTTATGTCATGGGAGGGCCGCGCGTGCACCTTGGCCGCGCGTGCGCGCGTGGCATGCGCAGCGCCCCCCCCCCTTCCACATCAGCCGCCGCCCCCTGCCCCTCTAGGCAACGACCCGCAGCCGCACGCTGCGCCCATGCTTGCGCGCGGCGACCGCCGACGATGGCTGCGCGCGGAGGGTGAAGACGCGGCCCTTCGGGTACTTGCGCCACGGCGCCCAGTAGCCCTTGTGGTCGCCCGCGAGGGACCACCGCGGCCGCCGCTCGGTGCGGACGCGCCGGCCATTGACGGAGAAGGTGACCGCCTGCACGGGGACGCTGCCGCGGGTGACGACCTCGACGGAGAAGCCGTCGGGGTAGGCTGCCGCGGACACCGTGTTGACCGACGAGAAGGAGAGGGTGTCGGTGCGGACGCCGCGGGTGTTGACGACGTAGAAGCGCTTGACGCCGACCCAGCTGTTGGAGGCCACCTCCCCGGCCGACGAAGACGGCGACGGGGCGGGGGAAGGGGACGGAGAGGGGGATGTGGAGGGAGATGGGGGCGTCTGCGGCAAGCGCACGGGCGTATCACCGATGGCGGCATAATCACTGGCCAGCAGCGGCGGCGGCACGGCGCCGTCTTCAAATTGCACGGGCACCAGCTCGCCGCCCGTAAAGAGGCTCTTGCCGTCTTCGGTGTGGTCCTCCGTGCATGGCTCCCTGTCGCACTTGGAGAGGGCGTTGACAGACGCCACACAGCGGTTGGAGAAGCGGGTCGACTCGCCGGGGAGGAAAATCCGGGGCTGCGACGCCACCTGCTCCTTCCCTCCCGAGATGC